>CM061533.1:245735859-245860066 GCA_030545055.2 Neoaliturus tenellus | reverse complement strand
TTTTTACACACATACAGTTCACACACATAAAACATTACTTTACGGTACGTACACGGACACACAGACAAACGCATCACCGGCCGGCACGCTGGAGACTGACCCCACTGAATTACGTAACAGCTGCACCTTGTCCTCTCTTATCACTGCTACCTCGATTCCTTCCTCCCTCACAGCTGATTATGGTGTTGTAGATGGCATGCGATTTAAAATTGAGTTTCTCATTTAAAACATTGGATTGATCTTTTTTAAAAGCCTTATAAATTTCGAATTCTTCCAAAGAGTCCAATAAAAATCCTTTTTTACATTTGTGTAGAACATCCACATTATTGATACTTTTTACAAAACTGTGACCCTCGTCAACAAGGTGTTGTGCGAAACTAGATTTTTGATTGACCAGTCTGGGATCAGGCTTATGTTCTTTTAATCTAGCTTCAATAGACCGGCCGGTTTGCCCAACATAAAGTTTGGGACAATCACTGCAATTAATTTTATAAACGCCAGTGAGGCCGAGTTTGTTAGGCTGTTTATTTTTTGATGCCAAAAGCCGTTCAGTTTTGTTGGTGGTTTTAGGGGCAGGAATAATACCATGCTTCTTCAGTTCTCTCGATAATGTGTCATGGGTTCTGTGTCCAAACTCTATCGGTACATATTTTGGGTTGTCTATTGTATTTTTTGGGCCTGTATTTTTATTCTTGTGTTTTTTCAGAATACTTTCAATTAGTTTCAATTCATAACCATTGACTAGTGCTATATGCTTAATTATGTTTAATTCGTTATTATATGCTGTAGGGGAAAGGGGTACATTTACCAGTCTATGTATCATGCTATGGTAGGCAGCATGCTTATGCGCCTGGGGGTGGTAGGACGACGCATGGATAGTCTGGTCGGTGGTGGTCGGTTTCCTATAAATACTGTACACAAATTTATTATCTTCTTTGCCAACTGTTAGATCCAGAAAGTTAAGCTTATTGTCTATTTCAGTTTCCAGCGTAAAACTTAATTTGGGAGAGATGTTATTTAGATAGTTCTTTAAAATACTAAGTTGGCGTATGTTTCCATTAAATAAAATGATAGTATCGTCAACATATCTGTAGTAAAACATTATCTTACTTCTCAACTTGTTTTTCTCAGAAAAAATGAATTTGTCCTCGATATAGTTTAAATAAATTTCAGCAAGTAGTCCAGACAGGGGGGATCCCATAGCGACACCATCAGACTGTATGTAAAACTTATCATTGAAAGTGAAGTAGTTCTGGCCTAGGACAACTGATAACAAACATATCATTTCATCTATTGCTTTTGTGTCAAGGTTAGAGTGAGATTCAAGATTATCTTTAATTATTTGTACTGTTTGGATAATTGGTACGTTGGTATATAAATTGGTTACATCAAAAGATGCCAGGATGTTGCGGGGATTTACACAGTTATCTTTTGTTTTTTCAATAAAATCTAAACTATTTTTGAGGCTATGGTTGTTGCAAAAATGATATTCTCTCTTGAGGATTTTTTCAAGTTTTTTAGCGACAAGATATGCAGGGGCAGATGTGTAGTTGACAACGGGGCGTATTGGTATTCCATCTTTGTGTATTTTTGGAAGTCCACGGAGTTTGGGCGCTGAGGGGTTCATAGGCTGCTTTAAAATCTAATTTCATCTCTAGTAAAGAGTGTTTTGCTTTTATTGACAGTCTCTTTGATGACTGAATGGAATTTTTGGGTTGGGTCTTTGTTAATCTCAATAATGTTGTTTTCAGAAATAAAGTTTTTTACTTTGTCAATATAATCATTATGGTACATAATCACAATACTATTACCTTTGTCTGCCTTTGTTAGTATGGCATTGTTATCGGACAACTTAGTCTTAATACTATTTAGAGCTAATTTTTCTGATTGTACATGCATAGACATTTTGTGTTTTGAAATATTTTGGACTTTTTTCATTTTATTGTTAATTAACATTCTCACATTGTTGCGGCTATCTGGGTCTGGTATAAACTTAATTGCTGTTTCAGCATTAATTAATTCTTCAAAAATTCCTTTATTACCCATTTTAGGAAAATTGTACTTTAGACCTTTGTTTAATAAGTTTGTTTCGGACGTGTCAAAATTAATCGAAGTTTTGTTTATGACCCGTGGATAAAATTTGAAGTCAAAGAGCAAGATTTCATTTACATTCTTCTGATCACTAAACAATCTATCTAATTTCTTTTGCTGTAGTTTTTTCTTTTTGAAAACTTTGTTGCCCACACGTGTTTCAATTGTACTGAAAAGTTTGCTCAATTGTACAGGGTGCAACAGGTTTGCTAGTTCCAAATGTTTCCTGTACAGAAGCTTATTCAACATGTCTTTTTTCCTGTATTGTAGTTTAATTTCATTTTTAACCCAAGATACTTCTGCTATTTCTTTTGCTTTTTTCGCTGAGTATGACTGATTATTAATTTTTACTTGAACATAGTTGGGTTTAATATTGTGGTGCAAACATGTTTTATTGAATTTAATGTTGAGTGTTGCAAATGATATTTTTAACTTGATGTTCTCGTACTGACTGGCAATTTGTGCTTGACTAGCTGACAACTTATTCATTTTCGTTGTTATTGCCCCAGGATTGATTGATTACTAAGTGGTTTACATACCTTTATCGTCTTCAATCCTATTAGTAACTTTATGGGTTACCACGGTTTCAGCACCATTGTGCCATGATCACACCCAGATGAGAAACATCAGTTAAAAATTCAGTCCATGGGACGTCGTTGTATCATAAAAAGTCTTTTTACACACATACAGTTCACACACATAAAACATTACTTTACGGTACGTACACGGACACACAGACAAACGCATCACCGGCCGGCACGCTGGAGACTGACCCCACTGAATTACGTAACAGCTGCACCTTGTCCTCTCTTATCACTGCTACCTCGATTCCTTCCTCCCTCACAGCTGATTATGGTGTTGTAGATGGCATGCGATTTAAAATTGAGTTTCTCATTTAAAACATTGGATTGATCTTTTTTAAAAGCCTTATAAATTTCGAATTCTTCCAAAGAGTCCAATAAAAATCCTTTTTTACATTTGTGTAGAACATCCACATTATTGATACTTTTTACAAAACTGTGACCCTCGTCAACAAGGTGTTGTGCGAAACTAGATTTTTGATTGACCAGTCTGGGATCAGGCTTATGTTCTTTTAATCTAGCTTCAATAGACCGGCCGGTTTGCCCAACATAAAGTTTGGGACAATCACTGCAATTAATTTTATAAACGCCAGTGAGGCCGAGTTTGTTAGGCTGTTTATTTTTTGATGCCAAAAGCCGTTCAGTTTTGTTGGTGGTTTTAGGGGCAGGAATAATACCATGCTTCTTCAGTTCTCTCGATAATGTGTCATGGGTTCTGTGTCCAAACTCTATCGGTACATATTTTGGGTTGTCTATTGTATTTTTTGGGCCTGTATTTTTATTCTTGTGTTTTTTCAGAATACTTTCAATTAGTTTCAATTCATAACCATTGACTAGTGCTATATGCTTAATTATGTTTAATTCGTTATTATATGCTGTAGGGGAAAGGGGTACATTTACCAGTCTATGTATCATGCTATGGTAGGCAGCATGCTTATGCGCCTGGGGGTGGTAGGACGACGCATGGATAGTCTGGTCGGTGGTGGTCGGTTTCCTATAAATACTGTACACAAATTTATTATCTTCTTTGCCAACGTACCAATTATCCAAACAGTACAAATAATTAAAGATAATCTTGAATCTCACTCTAACCTTGACACAAAAGCAATAGATGAAATGATATGTTTGTTATCAGTTGTCCTAGGCCAGAACTACTTCACTTTCAATGATAAGTTTTACATACAGTCTGATGGTGTCGCTATGGGATCCCCCCTGTCTGGACTACTTGCTGAAATTTATTTAAACTATATCGAGGACAAATTCATTTTTTCTGAGAAAAACAAGTTGAGAAGTAAGATAATGTTTTACTACAGATATGTTGACGATACTATCATTTTATTTAATGGAAACATACGCCAACTTAGTATTTTAAAGAACTATCTAAATAACATCTCTCCCAAATTAAGTTTTACGCTGGAAACTGAAATAGACAATAAGCTTAACTTTCTGGATCTAACAGTTGGCAAAGAAGATAATAAATTTGTGTACAGTATTTATAGGAAACCGACCACCACCGACCAGACTATCCATGCGTCGTCCTACCACCCCCAGGCGCATAAGCATGCTGCCTACCATAGCATGATACATAGACTGGTAAATGTACCCCTTTCCCCTACAGCATATAATAACGAATTAAACATAATTAAGCATATAGCACTAGTCAATGGTTATGAATTGAAACTAATTGAAAGTATTCTGAAAAAACACAAGAATAAAAATACAGGCCCAAAAAATACAATAGACAACCCAAAATATGTACCGATAGAGTTTGGACACAGAACCCATGACACATTATCGAGAGAACTGAAGAAGCATGGTATTATTCCTGCCCCTAAAACCACCAACAAAACTGAACGGCTTTTGGCATCAAAAAATAAACAGCCTAACAAACTCGGCCTCACTGGCGTTTATAAAATTAATTGCAGTGATTGTCCCAAACTTTATGTTGGGCAAACGGCCGGTCTATTGAAGCTAGATTAAAAGAACATAAGCCTGATCCCAGACTGGTCAATCAAAAATCTAGTTTCGCACAACACCTTGTTGACGAGGGTCACAGTTTTGTAAAAAGTATCAATAATGTGGATGTTCTACACAAATGTAAAAAAGGATTTTTATTGGACTCTTTGGAAGAATTCGAAATTTATAAGGCTTTTAAAAAAGATCAATCCAATGTTTTAAATGAGAAACTCAATTTTAAATCGCATGCCATCTACAACACCATAATCAGCTGTGAGGGAGGAAGGAATCGAGGTAGCAGTGATAAGAGAGGACAAGGTGCAGCTGTTACGTAATTCAGTGGGGTCAGTCTCCAGCGTGCCGGCCGGTGATGCGTTTGTCTGTGTGTCCGTGTACGTACCGTAAAGTAATGTTTTATGTGTGTGAACTGTATGTGTGTAAAAAGACTTTTTATGATACAACGACGTCCCATGGACTGAATTTTTAACTGATGTTTCTCATCTGGGTGTGATCATGGCACAATGGTGCTGAAACCGTGGTAACCCATAAAGTTACTAATAGGATTGAAGACGATAAAGGTATGTAAACCACTTAGTAATCAATCAATCCTGGGGCAATAACAACGAAAATGAATAAGTTGTCAGCTAGTCAAGCACAAATTGCCAGTCAGTACGAGAACATCAAGTTAAAAATATCATTTGCAACACTCAACATTAAATTCAATAAAACATGTTTGCACCACAATATTAAACCCAACTATGTTCAAGTAAAAATTAATAATCAGTCATACTCAGCGAAAAAAGCAAAAGAAATAGCAGAAGTATCTTGGGTTAAAAATGAAATTAAACTACAATACAGGAAAAAAGACATGTTGAATAAGCTTCTGTACAGGAAACATTTGGAACTAGCAAACCTGTTGCACCCTGTACAATTGAGCAAACTTTTCAGTACAATTGAAACACGTGTGGGCAACAAAGTTTTCAAAAAGAAAAAACTACAGCAAAAGAAATTAGATAGATTGTTTAGTGATCAGAAGAATGTAAATGAAATCTTGCTCTTTGACTTCAAATTTTATCCACGGGTCATAAACAAAACTTCGATTAATTTTGACACGTCCGAAACAAACTTATTAAACAAAGGTCTAAAGTACAATTTTCCTAAAATGGGTAATAAAGGAATTTTTGAAGAATTAATTAATGCTGAAACAGCAATTAAGTTTATACCAGACCCAGATAGCCGCAACAATGTGAGAATGTTAATTAACAATAAAATGAAAAAAGTCCAAAATATTTCAAAACACAAAATGTCTATGCATGTACAATCAGAAAAATTAGCTCTAAATAGTATTAAGACTAAGTTGTCCGATAACAATGCCATACTAACAAAGGCAGACAAAGGTAATAGTATTGTGATTATGTACCATAATGATTATATTGACAAAGTAAAAAACTTTATTTCTGAAAACAACATTATTGAGATTAACAAAGACCCAACCCAAAAATTCCATTCAGTCATCAAAGAGACTGTCAATAAAAGCAAAACACTCTTTACTAGAGATGAAATTAGATTTTTAAAGCCTATGAACCCCTCAGCGCCCAAACTCCGTGGACTTCCAAAAATACACAAAGATGGAATACCAATACGCCCCGTTGTCAACTACACATCTGCCCCTGCATATCTTGTCGCTAAAAAACTTGAAAAAATCCTCAAGAGAGAATATCATTTTTGCAACAACCATAGCCTCAAAAATAGTTTAGATTTTATTGAAAAAACAAAAGATAACTGTGTAAATCCCCGCAACATCCTGGCATCTTTTGATGTAACCAATTTATATACCAACGTACCAATTATCCAAACAGTACAAATAATTAAAGATAATCTTGAATCTCACTCTAACCTTGACACAAAAGCAATAGATGAAATGATATGTTTGTTATCAGTTGTCCTAGGCCAGAACTACTTCACTTTCAATGATAAGTTTTACATACAGTCTGATGGTGTCGCTATGGGATCCCCCCTGTCTGGACTACTTGCTGAAATTTATTTAAACTATATCGAGGACAAATTCATTTTTTCTGAGAAAAACAAGTTGAGAAGTAAGATAATGTTTTACTACAGATATGTTGACGATACTATCATTTTATTTAATGGAAACATACGCCAACTTAGTATTTTAAAGAACTATCTAAATAACATCTCTCCCAAATTAAGTTTTACGCTGGAAACTGAAATAGACAATAAGCTTAACTTTCTGGATCTAACAGTTGGCAAAGAAGATAATAAATTTGTGTACAGTATTTATAGGAAACCGACCACCACCGACCAGACTATCCATGCGTCGTCCTACCACCCCCAGGCGCATAAGCATGCTGCCTACCATAGCATGATACATAGACTGGTAAATGTACCCCTTTCCCCTACAGCATATAATAACGAATTAAACATAATTAAGCATATAGCACTAGTCAATGGTTATGAATTGAAACTAATTGAAAGTATTCTGAAAAAACACAAGAATAAAAATACAGGCCCAAAAAATACAATAGACAACCCAAAATATGTACCGATAGAGTTTGGACACAGAACCCATGACACATTATCGAGAGAACTGAAGAAGCATGGTATTATTCCTGCCCCTAAAACCACCAACAAAACTGAACGGCTTTTGGCATCAAAAAATAAACAGCCTAACAAACTCGGCCTCACTGGCGTTTATAAAATTAATTGCAGTGATTGTCCCAAACTTTATGTTGGGCAAACCGGCCGGTCTATTGAAGCTAGATTAAAAGAACATAAGCCTGATCCCAGACTGGTCAATCAAAAATCTAGTTTCGCACAACACCTTGTTGACGAGGGTCACAGTTTTGTAAAAAGTATCAATAATGTGGATGTTCTACACAAATGTAAAAAAGGATTTTTATTGGACTCTTTGGAAGAATTCGAAATTTATAAGGCTTTTAAAAAAGATCAATCCAATGTTTTAAATGAGAAACTCAATTTTAAATCGCATGCCATCTACAACACCATAATCAGCTGTGAGGGAGGAAGGAATCGAGGTAGCAGTGATAAGAGAGGACAAGGTGCAGCTGTTACGTAATTCAGTGGGGTCAGTCTCCAGCGTGCCGGCCGGTGATGCGTTTGTCTGTGTGTCCGTGTACGTACCGTAAAGTAATGTTTTATGTGTGTGAACTGTATGTGTGTAAAAAGACTTTTTATGATACAACGACGTCCCATGGACTGAATTTTTAACTGATGTTTCTCATCTGGGTGTGATCATGGCACAATGGTGCTGAAACCGTGGTAACCCATAAAGTTACTAATAGGATTGAAGACGATAAAGGTATGTAAACCACTTAGTAATCAATCAATCCTGGGGCAATAACAACGAAAATGAATAAGTTTATTTTAAATCTTTTGTCTGTTTTTTAAAATCAGAATTACCAACAAAAAAACAATAAATATTTTTACAAAACGAGTTTTTATTTTATAACACGTTATAGTTTTAGGAATGTGCATTATTTTCACATTAGTTTTATGTAATAACTAATAAAGATATCAGATTTGGTGGATATTCACTCCGGTGAAATGTTTCCTTTTGTAATGGAAACGGTCCAAACCCTAGTTCTTCTTGTTATTAGCTAACGCTGAATTTGTTATCCATAAATCACAATATAATATTTTTAAAAGATTCACCGTATCCGCTGTTCGTGCTTTAAAAATTTCAATAATTGTATTAGCAGTCTGAGCGGTGGCACGGGAGGGCGGCGAAATGTCAGTCACTAATTCTACTGACATTTTACAATATAAAGCATATTTACTCATTATCCATTAATTTTATATAGCAATATTATATATCATTTTAAAGGTCACATTACGCGCTAAAAGTTTTGTATTTACCGTTTTTTGGACAGGTTACGTATAAATGAGCTATAGCGGGATGTTTCCAAAGGATGCAATTAAAAAAATTAAATTTTCATCTTTGTGTCAATTTTATGGCTAAACTAAAAGGTTTTTGTAATAAATGGTAATAACAACTTTTGTAGCAAATTTTACTAGAAATAATATAAAACCTTATTTAAGTCGATAACGTTATTCGTTACAGAGTTATAGCCAGTTTTCTAAAACAGTGCAACTTTAACTTAAAAAGGGCGTAGAACGGAAAGCTCAAGGGGGATTTTTCGGGACTTTTGGGAAAATGCACCCCTTATTAGTACCTATCAACTGTGAAAAATTCAGCTCCTCCGGAATTACTTCCGACACAAACCTATTTTGACTGGGCTATTAGGACAGTTTTTAAAACTACATGACACAATTCCTTTGGAATAGTAAATATAATTTATATCTTTTTTTGTTTTTTTATTAATCTTGTTTTTTTTTAAAGTACTTTTTTGAAAGGGAAATAACTTTCTTAATATAAAGCTACTCGGCTGAATGGGGTAAAAGGATAAAAGAATGCACAGACAAAGGTATTTGTACGCAAGACTAATTCAATGACGAATCGCAAAGAAAGATAAACAAAGTTAAACTTTCCGAGCAGGACTCTCAAAGCGGACAATCCTGGTCGGATATATTGTGCTACATACTTCCGCATCCTGCAAGGGCCTTGTGCTTTGACCGGCCTAATCCACATACTTGTCATTCCAACATGTTGTAACATTTTTGTCCTTCGGAAGTAGTTTTATATTTCCTGCACTTAGTTGAGGCGCTCCCTTATATTTTCTCACATAAACCTTTATACTTTAATGCAAATGTTTAAGTTATTTTATAAAAAAAAAAATTTTAAGAGGTCATAAATTTAATTAATTTTGTAAAACATTCCGGATTTCTAATATATTACCTGATTACATAAAATCTTAAGAACTTATGTAGTCAACAAACCAAATTATCTGGGCAGTGGTTATGAAGATCATCTTTGTATCCAAAGCCGGATCAATCTAGAAAATATTCAGTATATTTTAGAATGTTCGAAACCAAACCTTGTTGCCTATTTTCATTGTGATATTAATCAAAATCCTGCCAAAGTAATCAACTGATCTTTGTCAGTAACAAAACTACACCTTATCTGACTCTTAACTTGTGAGTGTTAATATCCAGTAATATTCACGTTAAAATACTCACCAAGTAATGAGTCGATTTCTCAAACATTGAATTTAATGTATCTTCCTTAGATTTTATTAAGAATTTATACATTACACAAGCTAAAATAGACTTCAGTTCAAAACGTTTTCAATGCAAACAGTTCTTATCTTGTCATGTTGGGCTATATTTTATAGGACACCTCTTTCTTTATCTTTTTGAAAAACGTGTTTTGACGGAAGCAATATATTGTAAAACCTAGAATGTTAAAATTCCGTTAAAATATATTAGTGTAATAATTGAAATGTGATTTTTATTACTGCTCCAACACTTAAATGCACATAAGAGGGACTTTCTTATTTATTTACTCTTTTTGCTAAGCGCGAAATAGTGTGTCAAGAGAAGTGAGAAACGCATTTCGCCCGAGAGGTTGTTTTTCCCGACAGGAGATAACCAGCGCCCCCGGCAGCTGTAAAGTTACCAGCAACTGAACGGCTCAAAGGGATTTTATCACGCCATTACAGGATAACGCTTATCTTCTGTCATTCTTTCCAGTAGTTCACCGAGATATAAAACTTAAGGCTTAGTCCAAGGAAATATAACGAGCGATTCCAGGGAACATTTCACAACTGCTGAGTTACTGAATAATATAGAACAATAAATGGTGACATTTTTAAATTCAGCATGTTAACAAGTTTTTTTAAAACTTAATGTTTACTTAATATTATTTATCCTTACTGTTAGATTGTTGAATTATTGATATTTATTACTATTATAGCGGTACTACCACTATAGTAATATGCTAAATATTGCTGATTTATTGCTAATTACATTGTATTCCTATATTAGAACTTCAACATCAAAGTATATTGTAGCAATATTATCAATGGTACCATCCTTTTGTTATTATTATTATCCATTATTATTATGGATTATATTAATGTAAGCCTAATGGGTTTCCCGTTGGAATGAATAAATAAATATTATTTTATTTAATCAAAAGTGTGTGGTTTTCTAAAGACTATATAGAAACCAAGCTACTTAATTTTATTCATCGACTTTAAACATTTTTATTTACTAGTGTATTTATTGCTCGAAATCGAGCAATTTATTTTCATGCAATACAAAAGCTACATACTTCTAAATCAATGATATCCGACCAATCCAATTTTGTGAATAACAATTTTCACAAAAAACTACACTTATTTAAAGCTGTAATTAATATACAAGGTGGTTGAAAAGTAACTTGCACACTACCCTTAACTTTTAAATATTTTTTATATTTGAAATCGGTTAACCTTATTGGATATAAGGTATTTGTACAATCGTTATTATAGCCCTGCATATCCAAGAAGGTCATCGCAAACCGATTTAAAATATCTTAAATAGTTAAAAACTTAAGGAGGGAGTGCAAGTTACTTTTCAACCAGCCTGTATGTTTAAAATGCTCAATCCAATCGAAAATTTAATTTTTGGGTAGCAGCAACCTTATTTTTAGTCCGATTCTCATCAGTTTTTTGGTGGGAACAACTGCAGACCAAGCGCTGTCCAACGACACAAAAAACTTGAAATCGGTTTCAAATTGTAGGAATAGTTCTTTACACATAAAAACCTTCGCGTTTTAAATAAATATAGCATTAACGATAATTTTTAACACAGATCAAATTGAATTCATATGTCTTTTCCATCATATTATGATTTGCGACATGAACAAATATAGGCCTAGCTATTAGCTACAAGATAAAAAGTGCATGGCTTTAAACGGAAAAAAATAAATAAATAAAAAAGTTTTAGTTTTAGTTTAATAATTCAAATAGTAAAATTTACTTTTGTGGCTATTATTCTTATAATGATAACCTAGCCTAACCTAACCTAATATTTTGATATAATGTAATGATAACCTATTATTTTGACTCTCACAATGATAGCATATCATTTTGCCCTTGATGCTTTCATCTGCCAAATAACGGATTTTTACAGTAGAACGTATAGGAAAAAGTAACTAATAATCTTCCAACATGTGACATACTTACCATACATGTTGCAAACGGTAATATATCAAACTCAACAATTACACAATTGAAAAACAATCATAACCTCCAAAAATTATGAAAATAAAATTCTATTAGCTTATATGCTGTTTATTGTGTTTTTGTAATAGAGCCAATTTTAATGTCATTTTATGAATTTATTTGTTTATCTGCACCTTTAGTGTTTTTTAACATTGTGATAGAGAACAGTCCAAACCGTTGTCTTGTTACTACGGTACCTTACGTTTTTCAATCTATACTATCTAACAGTTATTTTTTTTTTGTCGAGGTCCTTGTAACTTGTTATTTAAAATAATAATATTATCATTGGTAATATGCATTTTTTACCTTAATATTAATTTAACATGAAGCCTTCATTACTGACGTTAAGTGTTACACATTGAAAGTTAAATTGTATTTTGTCTGCATAGCTAATGTAAACAAAATATTCATCGTTTAGTTAGTAATTTTACCGTGGGCGTGCGCAAAATGCCCATTGGCAGAAGTGCTTAACGGTTCGACCGGCGTCTCTTTATCCACCAATAACAACAACAGTAATTTTACAATATTAACTAAACTATGAGAGCAACAGCTCAGTATTAGAGCTCTGGCCTCACAAGCCAGTGGTCCCCGGTTCGATCCCGTTTGGCGATGTTACACGCACAAACATTACAAACAGTTACTTTTCGCTAGCCTGTGTGACTTAATAATAATCTTTAGATAACCGCACAGGTCTATTGGTCGATGGTGACGGGTAGTGAAATAAAAAAATATTTAGTTTGCTTTTAATTTATTTTATACTTGCTTTCCCGGCCTGGTTTGCAATGACACTTTGAGAAATATTTTGCCCTTCAAGTGAGCTCGTTCGCTATGCTCACTCGGCGTCAAGTTTAACTCGTTCGCTGTGCTCACTCGCCGCCATTCTATAATATCCTCTAGTTTTTATTACCAATCTTACCTAAATAATTTAAGTGTTGACAAAATAAATATTCCCTAATATAATCATATTATGTCCAAAAACAAAAATGTTGCTTCCATAAAAATAACATGGTAACTTGAAGACGTTTGGGGCGGAGCCCTATAGAGGAAGAAGGAAAAAAAAGTATCCTAAATGTTCATCCTGGTTCTAAGCTACCTTCCAACCAATTTCCAGCCAAATCAGATCTGCCGTTTTCTAGATATAAGTGGTATAACTAACACGACTTTCTTTTATATATATAGAATATAATTATTTATTTTTTCATGTTTTATTTTTTTTACTACAATTATGCAAAACTATGTTGTTAACTAAGAGAATAAGTATTCGCAAATTTTACCAAATTATTACTCCTGAGGCAAATAAAAATATAACCTTTAAAAGAGTAAACTTATATTGTAGTTTAATTTTAGAGCAATTTTATTTATTAAATCATAGTTGAAAATTAAAATGTTAGACTAGTTGTGTAACTCTTATTTAGTTGGCTAGTAAATAGGAATATAGAAATTCTAAATAAGTTTTAACTATACATCACTATTTTATTATGCTAATGTAATGAGTGCAAAATAATTAATCCACAATATGTCATTTCATCTCCTAAAACAAAGTCAATAAACGGTATCGCATGATTAATTTATTTGTGTTTCCACCAGCAACCCACAGATATTTGGTATTTTTCAATTATAGACAGTAATTTCTCGCGTATCACTTTCACGATGATAAACAAATTTATTTATACCTTTGTTGTTTAGATTTATGTTGTAAAGGCATTGTGATAGCTTTTATTTCATTACTTTACAAACAACAACGAAGCGATTGTGTTAGTTAAGTGTTTTTATTTCATTTATTAATTTTTTTATTATTCTTTTATTTTTGTTATTGCCTGCTGTTCATCGTTTTTTACAGCAAATCCGGTAATGGGTGTTTTTGCTCTAAATTATTTGCATTGGTCTTGTTCTTATTTGAATGTAAATCAACTGTAAGCACTAATCTTTGATATTGAAAACAATGTTTTTCATGTATGTTACTTTTATTCTCGTTGTGTGAAAATACTTATGTAGTTTTGGTACTGTAGTTTGTTTTATTATGTAAGGCAGTAGCAACGAAAACTAACAATTTTTCTGTTAATCGTAAACCCTGGGTATTACAAAAGACAAACTTAGAAATTATTCAAGCTAATTTCATTTATATTTTTGATGTTGCTTTATATCCATGAGTTAAATGACGTATTCGATATTGCAAGATAAGCTGCATGACTGAACTCATTGTGCCTGTGTAATGTTATTTTACTTTTTTTTAGGGAATTCAAAATAAATTGGCAAACGATAACCAAAGTACCTACGTAATTAATTAAAGTTAAAAATTGATTCTAACTACCTTACCGTCCTGTGATTGAATTATCAAATGTTTTACGATTTGGTGATGGATTAGGACCTCCATATAGTGATTCTAAAGTTATGGATTTACAAATGTTTAAATTAAGCATATGTTATACAATTATACAAACTTTCATTATCTATATAAAACCTTTTTGCACACTTTTGAAACTTTATGTTTGAGCACTTTTATTTACTAAAATTAAAACTTTTAATGTTATAAAACGGAACATCTGTGCAGTAAAATAATGAATTATATATTATGGTAAATAAACATTTTTGTTTGTGAATAATTACGAATGTTGCATTAATGCATAATGACAACGGTAAGTTGAAGCGATCTGCATTGGTTTCACAACACATTTATGGCAATCAAACATTCCCTTTGACTTCGTGTTTTAACCAAAATAATTCTGACATTTCTGTGCGAGGGGAAAGTCTGTTTTTTTATTTTTTTATATCTGAGTCAAACTTGATGTAAAAATGAATTGTTATAGCCTACAATGTTTATGAAGTACGTTATTCTGTTCAAATCTCAAAATATTTATTTGTTTTTGACGTATTTTTTACATTGCGTCTTTTAATCTACGTTCTTATGTTTCGGATGAAGTGTGAATTATTGTTTTGATTATTTGTAGGTTCATGCAAAAACAAATTGATTTCATCCCAGGAAAATAGATTAATAATACCGTCAGAACATCTGAAATGAAAGCTATGGGTTCACCCTCACAACCCGAAAATTCCATTTCTTTATATTTGGAAATCTTGTTAACATTGGGTAGGCCTATGTTTATATTCCCAGAACTCATCATTCCTTCTATCTTCGAGTATTATTTTTAGTAATGATGAACGGGGGACGGCATTATTTAATACAGTCTTAGGTTTTTGGGGTTTTATGTTCAAATAATTGCCTTCATTCTGACCTTAATCGGAAATGATGTATGTTAACTAGAAAAAACCGCATCGCAATATATATATATATATATATATATATATATATATATATATATATACAAAAATTTGTTTTAGGTAAAAAAGGTATCCGTAATAGTTTTTCTTATTTGAAATTTTTATTTTTTGCATATAACATTGAATTTTATTTTTATGAATACGGTATAGAACAAAACATTAACTATGAATATGGCAAAATTTAGATCGTTGAACATTTTACTGCAATAAAAAGGATTATGTTATGTATTTGTAAGATCACTAAATATAGTACATTTTGGCAACTTTATATGACGTACTTGATCAATGTAAAAAATGTAATAGAATAAAAAAACATATATTTTTCTAATATGGAAGTATTTTATACTATTTACACAAAACGTCTGATCGTGTATTAAATTAATTCATTTAATTTTACCACCATTTAATGTGAAAGCTTACCACAAGTCTTTACCTCACTTTACCTATTCTGGCAAAATTCATTTTATCGTCTTTACCGTCACGTCCAACATATCTACATCCATACTGTAGTCGATAATGTAATAAATCTAAGTGTTGCCAACGTGACAACCGCACTGCAAGGTGGTGACAGACCTTGGAAACAGGAGAGGAGCAGCCAACAGACCAGCAGGGGCCTCATGGTAGTCGTGGTAGTCACACTGGGCACAGTCACAGCACTCACATCACCACACGGGCAGCTGGGGCCGCGGCGAGCGTCAGACTGGCGGTGGGGGTGGCGGGCCCAAGCACCCGACGGGGGCTATCATCCCCCCGCCCCCCCATGACAGGGGCGCCCTCGCGCCCCCACCTCGGGTGATCTCGCGCCTCCTCGTCACTCCGGACACTCTCCCTGTCGGTCTCGGGAGTGGCGAGATGAGGAGTTAGGGTAATTGCTTAATCTTCAGCCAATGTCAACTGATAATGCGCTGTTGGCTCTAGTACTAGATTCTCCAGGATACACATACATACATACATCCCTCGTCGTCTCGATTGACCAGCTCTTGGTATGAGACCTGTCAGCTTTCTTCAGCTTCACTTCAACTACATGTACTTAAAAGATTTATAAAGTATGGTTGTTTGTTTTTATTCAAGATTAACTCATATTTCGGTTTAATATGAATAATTATTCAGCACTAAGTTTAAAAATCAGAAAAATCTCCAACTAATCACCATATAATTTGTATCAGCATTTGCATCTTACTTGTAAATAATATTAAACTTTTTTCCGATAAATACTGCCAAAAGGTATATTTTAAAACTATAATTTTTAGATAGTAAAAATATAAAAATAATCATATGGATTTTTAGTAGAGGGAGATCAGGAATAAACTAAAAATTCTCCTTGCCCAAGAGGCCTGTTTTTTTTTTTTTTTGTTTTTTTTTCTATGCAGGTGAACCAGCGTATTAAGAGGGCGTTGGAGTCAATTCAAATTCCGCCTTTCCCCCATAAGAGCAATGTTAAACGATATGTCAAATAACTATTTTATTTATAATCAGAAAATAATGGTTTATGGCTCTAAATAAAGGGTTCATCAAGGCGGATTTGGTTTGCGAGAGGAATTTTTAATAAAAATTAGTGTTTTTTACTAGCTTGAAATAACAAAGCAAGTTTTTTACTACTTTTAAAACATTTCCTACAAAATTTTACAAATTTTTTACAAAGAATCGATCTTGCAAAAGGAATGGGGAATTTAATTATGATTCAAACGCTATTTATTCTGAACCAATCGGACAAAAAATAAAGAAATTATATGACAAATGCCGGGGACAAGTTTAGCATTGCTCTTATGGGAAATAAATCCAACATGGCGGCACTCCAACGCCCTCTTAACGTGACTTCCAAACCACGGGAGCGGCCGAACGATCTGTTCTTCCCCGAGCCTGGATTTGAACCCGGGCCCGCTAGGTGTAACCCAGAGCTCTACCACTGAGCTACGGAAACTGCAGATCATCTTAGAAATAAAGTGGTTACTACCCACCCTTAAAATAAGTGTAGCCATTACTGTGGAAGTAGGTAATGTTTCATTAGCTGTCAAAATAAAGGTAAAAGGCTCCGATCAAACCAATTTTACAATTTAAGTTATGATAAACATAATACATTGAGATAATAGGTTATAATTCAAATTTTTAACCCAAAAAACATGGCCTGAACGTTGGGCATACTCGCATGTTATTAGATTATTAATTAATTATCACTGTTACGAGGTGTGCACGCTACGTTGCATTATTTTCATCATACCCTTGCGATAATAGTAGTTTGCATCACTAGGAGCAAAAGTGGGTCTTTTTGGTGCGCAATTGTGTTTAAAAAAAAGGTGTATTCGAGTTTTTAGATACGATTAAACGTCAAAAAGACGCTTTTGCTCCGAGTGATGAACAAAGTTTTTCGAAATTAGACTTTTAATCGTTAAAAATATTAACTATAAAGTTGTATTTTCGAGGTTATATTTACAAAGAAAGTAATATGTAGTGTTAACATATTTATATTTACAAACAATGCTCTTTATAACGTTTGGTTTTCAAAATTCTGCCCCTCAAAATTCATAAATGAAGAATAATATACTTAGCAAACAGCTGGCTTTTCAGTCCTAGGACCAAAAAAAATTTCCAGCTGATTTTTCAGTCCTAGTACAAAAAGAGTCGGTTTTGGTACTATTCAGAGAACAAAAACAGACTGACGTTGTTTTTATCATTCTGCATGAAATCAGCCTGTTTTTTGTTCTCTCAACTGTACCAAAACCGATTCTTTTTGGTCCTAGGACTGAAAAATCATCTGGAGAATTTTTTAGGTCCTAGTACTGAAAAGTCAGCTGTTTGCTATGTATATTATTATTCATTTATTAATGTTGAGGAGCAGAATTTTGAAATTCAAACGTTATAAAGAGCATTGTTTGTAAATAACATAAATGTAAACACTGCATATTACTAACTTTGTAAATATAACCTCGAAAATACAACTTTATAGTTAATATTTTTAATGATCAAAAGTCTAATTTCGCATTATGATAAAAATACGTTGTTCATCACTCGGAGCAAAAGTGTCTTTTTGATGCTTAATCGTTTTTAAAAACTCGGCTACGCCTCGTTTTTAAAACACGATTGCGCACCAAAAAGACCCACTTTTGCTCCTAGTGATGAAAACTACTATTTCGGAACAGTCAGCTGTGATCGAAACTATTTTTTCGATCACAGCAAACTCACTTGCCAACTATTCCCGATGGATTGGATAATCCGTCTGAAAAAATAGTATTTGGGACGAGGCCGGAAAAAAATCAAAATTTTTCACCACGAGCGCTGCTAATCTACTTACAGTAATTTATTCCATTCTAAAATTTTCAAACATCAGATTTTTTGCTTGTTGCAACAAATGAAACAATAACAATCCTCTAATGATATTTGTCGACTTAAGCAATTTTTTATTAATACTAAACAGTTTAAATCATTTCAAATACAAAATAAACAAAAACAACGTAAGACGGTTTATAGATCAAAGTTTATTACATTTTATGCAAACTGTATATTTATTAAAGGTGGTATGATGAAAAGTACTGTTAGTAACTCGTCCAGAAGTGGTATTTCAGTGCTCGATCTAATTCAAGTTCTCGACTTCGCCTCCTAGTACTTGAAACTCGATCTTGCACCAGTAACGACCACTTTCCAGACTAGTGGCAAAATATACTATATTCAGATGTATTGCTATAATATTTTTATAAAATAAAACCCAGTATAAATAATCATATGACATACTAAAACAATCATATAAGAGAACATATTGAAAATACAGAACATTTCAAAGCATTTAAGTTGAAGCTTGAATAACATTTAATTAAACATCAAAACATTTTTACTTCAATTTAAAGCCAAAACCAAAATGTACGTTGTACACATGATACGAGTTTAATCAAAGCCCAGTTTAGTTAGGAGTATGGATAACATTTCAAGTCAGCTGCATTGAAAAGTTAAATCGTCACTATATATACAATATTAAGTTTAAATACAAAAACTATACAACAAAATCAATCAACTATTGACAAAGATTTTATAATAAGACATTTTTTATTAAGATAACTTAATAAAAAAAATAAAAATTTTGGGTAATCTATAAATAAAAAATCTTGAAATTCAATAATACGGAAACATTCAGAATGGAATTCTGTAGCCATAGGGGATGCAGAGGTACTCCTCAATAATGGGAAACGTTTGTATCTGCAAATATGAAAATCAGGGAAGGACAAAAGGAAAGACTCTATCCTTAGATGATTGAAATTTAATATTAATTAATATTTTTTATTTTCTTGCTAATTTTGCTGCTATTAACTTATGCTATTTTAGCTATTCTAACGATTTATTTCAAAAATTGTCGTCAGAAGTTAAAGATTTTCATCTGTGTTCTTTCACTTAAGTTTTTTGTAATGTTTTGCATGTTTTCCATTAATGTTTTCAGCGGTCACATGTAAAACAAAAATTACATTACGATAATATACGAGATACGAGTAAATATCATGCAAATATAGCCTACTTATAAACTGGTTATCGCAATTTAAAAAAAAATAATTTTTCATAGATGTATATATAAAATCAAGTTACATTTGCTATTAATACAATAAAATATGGCTAATAAAATAACAGGAACTGAAGTAACAGAATTTAATTTCAATAATTACATTTCATTATCAAAATTAATAACAATTTTTGCGTTAAAATCGATCTTGACATAAAAATATAAATCTTGATTTTGTGTAACGATATAAATTATATTGCTACAAGTTCTTTATTATTTCGCATTAAACAATATTTAAAAGAAAATTCCAACTATTTCTAGAACACTAAAATTTGATTATTTAGAAAATATTTGTGACGGATAACAACTTTAAAGAGTCTTAATTTAATAAAGTAATGTAGAATGAAAACAGTTTTTAATGAAAACAAAACACTTTAGTTATCCTCACGTTGTTTCAAACCTTTCACAGAAAAATATTCTCAACAAGGCAAGCTCCAATATATAAAAAATTATATTTTTTTTCTATTTTCGTCATAAAAGGGTACAGCTAATGGCACCCCCATAAAATGTTTGGCGCCCTGCCAACCCAGTGTTTGGACTGAGACAGCTGCAGGACGGTACACGGACACATTCTGTAGTGTTTTTCCTGCCCCTAGCGACCCGACCCTTTTTGTTTATGTAGGCAGAATCTTCCTTTGATTTGTGCGATACAACAACACTGGAAAACAGGCCTTTGGGAGCTGTATTTTCTTAGTTTTATCGTTAAATTTACAATAAATTCTTAGTGCTTCTTAAAACAATACTAATCATGGAGGCACTCAATTTGTTTAAAGAACTGAACCATCTGTTCTTTCCGTATTGCTAGCATTTGTTATTACAACAGCTGTCAAAATATAATTATTCAATATAATGATTCTTTCATAAGGTGAACATTGAAATTTTGGTAACCTGTAAGGCCTAGCTCTGAGTGCCAATGTAAATTAAATTTAAAATAATGGGTTCCTGATCACTCTTCTACAGAACTCTAACAGTATGCACGCATTTATTTTAAGATGTAAACAAGCTAAGATCAAAGTAAAGATTTTGTGCTTTCCTATTAATTTACATAAGCTTAATGCGTTTTGCATTGTATACTAACATGGAACATAAGTCGTAAAATGCTTCGTTAAGCCGCTAGCTACCATTTTAATATCTACTCATAATAGCTTTTATTTCCTTAATACTCATAGATTGGTGCATTAAGTTTATACTTGGCATGAATCTTTATCACAGCGACGTTCATTTTAAGGGAAAAACTATTTCTTTCGATGTGTATTTTTTAAATGGTGTCCATTTTATTTTTTACATTATTAACTTTTTTACTTAAATATCCCAAAACTGGCAAATTTAATCAAGGTTTACTAATTGCCAAAAGTCGACCAATTAAATTATCTAACTAAGAGGAAAAATCTGTAAGGATTTGTTAAAAAAAAAGGAGTTTCTACAAGTTTTTTATTGAAATAACTTTAATTTGCATGAAGTGAAATGCAAAATCAATATTTTTCTGCAGACAAATTGCAATAACTATGTTATTTTTAGTCAAATCGTTACAATCTTGGTATTTTTGGTTAAATAATTCAATTTGTCAACTTTATTGTTATTTGTGCAAAAATAATAATACTGACCAGTTTTGAGATATTGAGTTAAAAAAAAAAAATGGCCGCCAAACGAAAAAAATATAAAGCATCAATGTTAAAAATGTTTTATGCCAAGTATGAAATTCATTCACACATCGTTACGAAAATAAAACCGTAAAAACAAAATTGTGGCATTTTGATCCAAGGAATAACCAAAGGAATTTCGGAAGAGAGTTTCTAAACACCCTGTATAAACAAAAACAATGTTGTGTTTTAGTATCCTATTATTTTGTCTTTTTAATACAATCAATCGATCAAAATCGATCTCTTGCCCAGGAAGAGAAGCATGACACATATATTACACACATATATTAGCACACGTATATTAACACTTTTCCCCGTCAATCATATATGTACATTTTTATCTCAGCCTTTGCATAAAAACTATCTTGGTAAATATGCTTCGGCACGCGTCGACTCAATTTATACATCACATTATCCATCCGTATAGGGCTTATTCAACGACGAACACATCCCACTGCCACCCACACTAGCCTGGGATTGTAGCTTACTCTACTTAAATCATCTATCATTTTCATAATAGAATAATTTGTTTGAATTTTATTTGCTGGGTAGCTTTTTTCTCCAATCAAAACCATAAATGTTATTCATCTAATTGAATGAAATATGTAAACTATAAAGGATAACTTTTGTTATAATTCTCCAGACTTATTAATTATAATAAACCGTAGAATTATATTTAAAAGCTATAGATAATATTAATTACTACACTTGAGTCAAAAATGACAATAATAGTTTTAGTTTCAAATAATTCATGACTACTTTTGATAAAAGGTGTCGGACAATCTTTTTCCAATTAAAACAAAACTACAATAGTGTGCTGATTAGCACTCAGTGAAAAGTTTGACTCATTAAAAGTTATAAACACGTTTAGTCAATTGCCACGTCTAATTTATAACATCAATGAGGTATTCCTGCAGTTTGAGTGTTTAAATCTAGTTAATATCGGTGTACATACCTTCAGTCACAGTTCGAACTAGTAGAACTGTTGAGTGTTGACTGGAGGTATTTACACGTATATTAACTCGTCTAAAAAAAAGTCTGCGGAAACAACCAATGAATAAGAATATTTTTTTTATCATTTGGTAAATTTTCGGAATATTATCTAATATTTACTTAAATCTTTACTGATAAATCATGCGAAAATTGTATTGTGACAATCTCTCCCTAATGTTATGGACTACTAAAGTATTTATTTAATAGATAACAATTTATATTTTTAACAAGCATTATTTTTTAATGAAACTATAATCACACCTTGAGTCCAAATATGGTATACGATGCACTGTGTTCAACAGTGACTGAACTATACTTGTAAAGTAAAGGACCAGATTATCAACTGTAGCCAAGAAGAGTGTTGAAAATATGGTTAGAAGTATACTACCACAACAAATTGTATATTTGATATGAAGTAAATTTGTAATTTTATATGTAAACTTATACTTTTACCCTTACTGTCACTAAGGATATGAACCAACTGTAAAAAGTATTTTGCGGTTCTTTATGAACTAAAAGTGTTATTTGTTCTTTAAGGTTTCCGCCGTTGTCCAGAATTGACTAAGTAAGAAAAAGCTGCTGTGAGACCGCACTTCATAAAAAATTACAATTTTTAATACCAATTTAAATTATGGTAAAAATACAAACATAAAAATTTAAACAGTAAATATTGAATCGTTAATGATTGTAATCCGATACCTTTTCTCTTTATCTAATTCTATAAAACCATTTAATTAAACTCTACGCTACTACATATAAATATCAAGGGAGATCAGTGGAATGAATGGGAAAACTTGGGTTGCTTGCTCTGATGAGATATGTGATTCTATATTGTATTTAAAAACAATGGACCAAATGGATTGGAACATATTATATTTCGCCTATATATTTCAATAGTATCAATAGTTTGTTTAAAGTAGATGTAAAAATCCACTGAAATACATTTTTTTATTTTTTTATTCACCAACGCCATGCACCATTTTACATAATATTATAAATAGTTGAGATACAAGGTGGCTAACAAATAGAATAAAAACAATAACGATTAATAATAATAATGAGCAACCAAGTTGTACAATAACATTTTGACACATTAGAAATCAATAGGTTAAGAATATTAAAAGTTAATAATTTTTAACACAATAACAACCATTTAAATTTTACTGTTTTAGTATGGTTTCAAACTACAATTTATGATTGTTTATTTAATTTTAAATGTAAGTTTTTAAGGCATATCACACACCTTAAATTTTTTATTCATTTCTTTTTTGGCAATGTTGGGTCAGAACATTTAGTTAGTGAAAGAGGTTTCATAATAGAACCTTGAAATATATGTGCATATTATACTGTAATAATAAAGATTTATTTATATTTGAACACTTTATTACCATTTATTTATTTATTACCATTTAATTTAAACACAGATCTACTGTGTTTAAAGATTTATCTCTTTTCCCAAAGTATAAGTGGTATAGATGTTTTTATGCTTTATTGCTGTATAATAATGAAGCCACGGGTATTATTGACTTGCAAGGAATGGCAAATCATATGGTGAAATATTGATTTATATCATAATAACTATGGTACATGTAATCAGTTTAATTAGTTTTTAATATGAAGGAAAATGTATCAAGTCATTCCATTTTTTAATACTATTAATGTTTTGAGATTAATTTGTGTTTGTCCTATCATATGTCTCTATGACATTCCATTATGTAGTAATAATTATGATTTCTTTCCTTTGATAAGTTATCAGGAAATAATGTGAATATTACTTGTGAACTGAAATTTTTTTTCAATTATAACCTTAGGTCCTGCGGCTTGAGTGTTTTAGTGTGGAAGGACATTTTAAATGCAGTATGCAAGTAGAAGAAACAAATAACAATGAACATTTCCATTATTTGAAAAATAAGTGTTAAACTTTATCATATATTTTGGCGAATTTCCTTGAACAGTAATAAATAAGCTTTATGGTTGTGGGCACGGCAATAGCTCAACCCAGGTTTCTTTGTTTGTTTTGGGGAGACGGCCATAGTTGAACTTTACGCCCATGTGGCCGTATTTAAAAATCCTCCAATTTGACTAAGTTTACTATAGATGAGGTAACATATTAACATTTATGCTACCTATGATTTTAATGTACGGACTTTATTGTATTTCAAAATTTGTTATACATAGGATGTAAACAATTTAAAAACAAATAATAAATAATATCAATCACTCTCAGATGCGAACAAAATTAATTTGAATATGAATAATTCCTGTTGTATTTAACATACTTATTGTATTAGGCCTATTGACATTAGTGTAAGAACACATTAATATCAGATTTGAATTAGTTAAATAAATCCGCATTTCACATTAATAATGTGTTGTTTTATATTTTGTTAAATATTGTTATAATTGTAAAATATAACTTTTATTTTCTATAATAAACAATTTTTTACAACTCTATTAAAAAATGAATTATTTTGTGTTTATTTATTTATAATTTTGACAATCGTAAACAATTTTAAGAACTTAACAACTAGAACGTATGCACTATAATGTCCTTAATTCTCTTAACTTGTTTGTAAGTATATATTCTTAAACTATGGTATGTGCAAAACGAGTTTTAAGCTTTTCAATGCTTTTTACATTCACTATGTATAAAGACCCAAATCAAAAAAGGATTTAGTCCGCATAGAAAATAACAGGGTTGCCTGGGAAGGGGTCAGGACAGTCTTAATGTAAACTCACGGCGTGGGATTGTTGCCAAAAACACTGTGCAGGTGCATTTGTGGCTTTACAGTCTTATTTCATGGTTCCCTAGAAATTTTGACTTTCTTAAAATATATGACAACCAAAATAAATAGAAACTATTAAAACTACGTGCACTAAAATATGTACATTTATTTGAATTAAAATAATATAAAAATAACAATATGTTTTGAGTTGATTCACTATCTAATAAGGTAACCAAGCATATTTTTTACTTGTACTTACTTATTCTAAATCTAATTTCATTAAAAAGGCTACATATATCTATATATATAATTCCGTAAGCGAATCGGTCTTTCCCACTAAATATCTCGAGTTAGAAAAAAGATAGGGTGGCGTTTGATGGCTCATTTTAAAGCTTGAAGGCCAAGGACGCAAGGAAAAATACCAGAATCATCAAAAGTTACCTGGGCTTTGCCCCATTGGACCTTGAAGTTCCAATGCTAATCTAATGGGAAGGAGATTTTTAGGTCTGCACGTGTGATTAAATAGATGTTCCAATGAAAATTTACTTTCATAAATTGAGTTTATTGAGTAAATATTTTGAGTTAAGATAACCATTCAATAATAAATTTATAAAATAATTTTATGCACTGTAAAAAAGGAAAACACCAATAGTCAGGGAAAATTACGAATCCACTGTAGAATTCTTCTTCGTCGCCTCACCTAGGTCATTAATATTTTGTGTGCCTAATATACCGCAGTTAAAAATGACTTAGCCCTGGTATGTTTCATAATAGTTAACCGTGTAAGTTCTCACTACAGCTAGAAAATATATAGTAATTTAAATATAATAATTATGTAAACAGGTGATGAAATGAAGGTTAATTTTGGAAATAACATCACAATATGGACTTTTAGGGGCCTTTGCCCCTACAATTCCCTAGTTTTTTTTAATGAAGTTTAAATTAAATTGAAAATAGCCTAATATATCAATTTTTTGTTTTATTTTAGAGTACATAAGCTAACAGTAAAATTGGTTTTTAGAGCTCAATAAGGCTATTTTTAAATAGCGTGTTAACTCTAAATCAACATTTTTGACTAGACACTATTGCAGTCCAGGTGCAACTTTTCCACCACTCTCTTGTTTCGTGTTAATGAAATTTTGGTTATTTTAGGAATCAAATAATTAAAACATCACAAAACTTTTATTTTACATAATGTTACCATAGCTTTTATTATTTAAATAAATTTAATTTGTTAATCAATCTTAATTACTAGAGATAAATACATTAAACTAGTAAAATTTGTTATATGTTATACGTTGATTACTTTCTATAACTAGTTTTGTAAATCTGTTTTTGTACGGAATCCAAGAGATAACACGAGACGATTTAGTCCCTGAATGTCATATTGGAAAACACAAGAGGTTATCGATTATTGAAGCATACCTTTCCGTTCCCCCGGGCTTCCAATTCCCTCTCAATGTTTGTTTATTTATTCGATTTCACGTTTCTAATGCTTTATTTTGTTATTGGTTGCAAAAAATATTTTAAGAGCATTAGTTGTTGGAAATGCAATTTCATACATAATTGCACTGATTGCATGTTGATATAATATGTTTGTATGGATGTATTCATAATAATTCTCATCTATGAATTATTCACTAATCATCACTTAAAACACCACTTTTGCTGAATAATTCTTATAGTTAAAGGTTAAACAATTTCCATTAGTAGTTTATAAGTGAAGTGAAATTTTACTATAACATTTTTATTTTAGTACAATAACGATATCATGGGTGAATGGTAGTAATATAGCTGATATAAATTAATAACTGTGTGATTAATTAAACACATTTATACAATTTCAACATCTTTTAATGAAGTTATGAACAAGCATGAACCGAAGCTACGAAGTTTAATGAACAAGCACCTGTTAATTGAAAGGACAAAGAAATAATGTCATGTTTTTTATGTCATAGTTACTGAGTGAGTTTGTGGCGTATTTGGCGCGCCGGACTTAGGGACCATGGCAGCGATGTCGTAGGTTCGAACCCGCTTTCTGCCAGTCACTTTTATCAGTACCGTTCACCTTGTACTGTAGCGGCTCATCCCCTTACTTCGTTTAATGCGATCCACACACAGATCAATAGGCTATGTGGACGGGGCATAGTAAGGCAAAAAGAGGTCCACCAACCTCTTTAATTAAAAAGAAAATATGTATATAGATACTTATAAAAAAAATTCTAGTGTTTGCAGGAATAAAGCTACACCTCATCTTCAGTCACAGCTTCATCACAGCTCCATACCCTCCTTAACCAAGATAATACATTTTATAACTGGAAGTTATGTCTACGTTGATAGATATTAGTGTTTTTGTAGTACTGTAAATCCAGCTGAATATTAACAACATTGATTTCAACTGCTCTATAACAGCGAACACGGACTTTCCAAATTTCGGTATGAAACAAAATTCTTTGGATGAGAAGTCTTACAAGTTATTGACTTAGCTTCTTTTTTTAATACTCTAACTAATTATGAAAAATTCGTCGGAGATATATAGTGGAGAACAATACCAAAACTGCTTTTAAACCGTAATAACTGGTAATTGCACTTTAAAGAATTTATATTGTACTCTTTCTTCAACTGTACTTGTATAATAAACTGTTGTAGTGCAAACAACTATTTGCTTTGTAATAGATAAAAGTATATTCAAATTCACTATAACAATTTGGTCTTTAGAAAATAAAATAGAAAATATATCCTTATGTAAGGGAGATCTACGTGAACTATGGAATTCTGTAATTAAAGGATGACACAATCAATATGATAATGTTAATTAATCTGTGTTTCAAAATAAGATAATAATTTACTTTAACCTTAAACACTTCCATCCTTCCACCTTTATTTCAGTAAAGAACAGCAACAATAAACTGTAGAGGAACTAACACATCAAGTCAATCAAATATGTACATTCATATGAGTCACTTTCCATAAAAGCTTTCTTCAAAAGTATGCCGAGTCACGCGCTAAACAAATTCATCATTCCTTCTTTATTATAATAGAACTGGAAATATATAATGTAGGATTTCATAATACTGAATACCTAAATGTAAAGAAATATTTAAATATTTAATTAACGATTGTTATATTTTTAAACATGTTCATAATTAAATGTAACCTGGATGAGCGAAAACACATAGTGGTAATCTTCAAGAATCAAGATTTTTTATTGTATTGAAGCATACATGTAATTGACAAAGTTACAGTGGAATATTTTAGGCTAATCATTGAAAGTATTTTGTACATACGTTATGACTACTTAGATAACCAACATAAAAAACGTAATAGGGGTTTAAAACATATCCCTTTATCCTAAGTTTAAGGTATAGTATTAAGTAAAATAAATAATCTATAATTATATTTAATAAAATAATAATGAAAATAAAATCTACATATGCTCTGCACTAAATTAAATTAAATATGCACAGTAATAATTTAACTGTCAAATTTAGTGTAAATGAAATTATAATTAAACTATCTAATACAACCTAATTAGGACGCTGGTATTTATACTGAGTTATCAACTTCCTCTTCTAAGATTTATTTGGGAAAAAACGAGTCCCCATTTTTAAAAATTAATTTAGTAGACTGTGTACGTTATAGATCATTATATTTTAAAATCTTTCTTTTTACGAAAAATCAAATTCTAACTGAAGAAATTTAATCCTATGCGTAAATTTTATGCAATGAAACACATTACAGCAAAGTATGAATAGGAAGGTTCATAAAGGATAAGTTTTTAAATATCTTAATAATAGTCTAAAGCAAATGTTTTAGTTTTAGTAAATGTTATTATTTTAGTACCTATTATCATTAAACCTTGTTTTTATTATTTTTTGTTGGTAAAAAATATAACAGAATACTAACAATCTCTATAAAAGGCGATAAGTTAAAATCAGACACGAGCTAATTAAGTGAGCAAAATACCTCCTAAAACAAAACAATAAATCCCACATTTAAATAATGTACTACTTCAAAGTTAACTGCCGTTTTCTAATTTACAACCATTAACAGCGTTTAGTTCATTAATTGTTCACCAAACAAAGTTACTTCATTAAAAGTTTCAATCTGTTTTAATGTTTTTGACTAAACCCATTTCCTTGCACAACAAACAGCTTTGCATTGCAAAATTTACTTTCACAAAATATTTAAGTGAAAGAGCCATTGATAACTGAAAAAGATCAAATAATTTAATCATAGCCATTGTAGCCAATCAAGATTAATTTAAGTATTAAATAGAAAACGAAAGCTGGAATTAGCCTATAACCACCCTCTGGAATGTATTTTATTCTTCTAGTGTCTGTTTGGATTTTAATTTAATTTTTGTATTTTTATCATATTACAGATTAAGTGGGAAGAAATTAAACAAATTTTTTAACAAATTTTTGTTATTATACAATGATTAGTATACTGTACAATAAAATAATAAATCCCTTCAGTAATGAATATGAGTATAGTTTATTATGATTAATGGATTCCGAGAGAGATCATGACGCATAAGTATACTCGCAACAAGTTGACGAAGCCTATAAGTTGATGGTTTAATTGTAGTAATAGTTACTACGAACAACTTATATATGACACACCGTTGATGATACGTAGGTGGTGTTATAACAAAAACAATAGTTTTCAGTTAATATTTTTGTGTTGTATCTGTTTTAAATCCTCAAGTTATCTCGAAATAGGACATGATTGTAAGTAAAACATACGGTCCCAATGTTTCAAATAAACAGTCGAGTACTGAATTATTCATCGGCTTTATATTCATGTTAACTTCAAAGTTTACCACAAGATGTTGTTTCCTGCTCCCTCATTGTATTTTTAAATTCATTCTTTTCCTTTTCTCTATTTTCTTTCTGTTTAGACTATGACAACAACATAAAGAAATATTACAGATAAGGCAATTCATCTGCTAAATAACGTGCTCTCTAAAACAATACAGAAACTACACTTTTTGCTGAGTCGTTTATTTAAACCAGAATACGACTAGTAGTGGTCTGGTAGTGTGGACGAATTCTTACCACACTTGGAATTAAGGTAAGTGTTGAAGTGGGTTCTATCACACGAAAATTACAAGTAAAATTAAAAATGAAAATTTATGAGTTTTAAGTAGGCTATAAAATAATTAAAATCCTAAAAATTAATATATAAAATCTGCTAAATTTTATTTTCAATACTTAAATTTTTAACAATCCAACAAAAGAAATGCCGACGGTAAAAAAATAGTTTGGTAAATTAAATAAATCTCATACTTGACACTTGAAAACATAATGTTGTAAATGACTTAATAAGGTATCATGATATAGTTTTTCATTTAATTGAAAGCAGTTATTTTCACTGGTCATAGAAATGTATTGAATGCATTGTTGTTGGTTACGGAAAAAAAGTTACCATCCAATAACGATGTATTTACTTTATTGTTTGAAGTAACTATAATACTATGCTACTAATGATAAAACCCTTTTGATTCACCTTAATAATATAAAAACTTTCCCTGTATAAAAAAGTAGTTTGTTAGTACAAATAAACGTTTTATTACCACACATTACTTCTGAAGTGCTGAGTAATTTTTTACCTAACATGTTACGGTATAAACAACATTAACAACTTTTAACTACGGTACAATTTATCATAAAATTAACAAGTTTTGCAGGGTAATTGTTTATCTAAGTTTGAGGGTATGCAACTAATAAACACTTGCATGTCCTGAACAATCAAACTAATATTTGCTCTTGACCACGAATGTATTACACTGAGCGAGATGAGTACAAATCTCAGCAGTACCACTGACACGGTTTCCGCTAGGAAGTAAGTAGCGATAAGCGACCCAGTAGGGTTAGCATTACCATACATACATATGTAATAGCTGGTCCCCATACGATAGCAGCCTAAACACACTCGGCGCTGGGCCGTTCTTGTTGTTTATTCGCTTTAATGAGTCTCCTATTTGCAAAGGGTCGGATATATTGAACGATTAGGACACTGATATGTATCAGATGTGTTGTTTATGTAGAAAGTATGATCCAATGAAATATGAAATACCACAAACACCCTAATAAAACTATTTTTCATCATAATGCTCACAGAACAATCGTTTTCCGGCCTGTAATTAGTCCGCAAATTTGGTGTTTTCTGTAGCATTTAAAAGGGCACTTAAACATTCTGTTATTTTCCCGTGCGCTAAAATTATTTGTTTGTTTTTTTTTTTTTTTCTTAAGCAACAATCTTACAAATTGAAAACAAATAAGGCCGATGTAAACTAATATTGACTTGCAGACTTCATTTTCATGCAAGATTTCGACAATTCTCATCATTAGATATCAGCTGTGTTTAAGGATTATTTAATTTAAGATGAAAGTCAACCAAGTAAACAAACAGATAGTGCAATTTTATTTATTGGATTTTTTTATTAGTTATTACTTTTATATTTTTGGAGAATGATAAACTTGGTAAAACGTGATTGTGATCAGTAAATCAACTTTCTATCCTAGTAATGAAAGACACAATTTTGCAACAATTTTTTCTCTAAGATTTTAAATTTTAAAAATAATAAAGTATGAGGGTTGCACTTTAGTTTCGATGCTTGTATAGTACCCTTTTTCAATTCATTTTTGTAACAGTGTCATGGTAATAAAGCTGTTAAATTTACACCAAACAACTAACTATACCTTTTTCACAGTTAACAGCTGTTTAAAAAAAGACTGCTTAAAATTAATGTACCTTTACTTTTGTTTACCTTTTGATGTTATTTCATTACCAAAATAGCAACCCATAAGACCTATGTTAAAAATTATGATTTTCAAACTTAATTTTAAACAAAATTCAATTTTTTTGGGGTTGATGATGTTTTTAAACTTATTTTTGGGCCAAATCACTCTTGAAAGCAAAGTTTAACTCAAATCTACCTGCTGGATTTCTAGATCATCGAACATACATTGCTTCAGACTCCTTATATTATAATATAGGATATCATTTCTACGACTTGTTGCAATCAACTAAGGTATGTGACTTCAAAATAGAATCGATAATAAAACAATTGACTGCCATATAACTATACAAAGGGCATTTTCAAAACGTAATTTATTTAGTAGTCAATGCAAAGCAAGAAAGACAAGAATTACCGATAAAACTTAATCAAACTCCGAACTAAAAATGTTTTACTTATTTAAGACCTCTGAAAGGTAAAGCACTCTATAGAAATAACAATTTTTTTTACTTTTCCCAAATTAACCTTTGTATATGTTTTAAAATCTGTAATTGAATATTGATTTTGATGCCACCTACGATGTTGGAACGATCGATATGCAAATAAAAAATATGTGTAAACGAACCTCTAGTCTTTGCACTGTTTTGATATAAATTTTAATCAAATTAAATAAACAAACTAAACAGTTAAAAATAATAAAAACTCATAAATAATTAAAACTCATAATGTGATTTCCTTGAAATGTAATTTAAATTTAAAGATCGATAGCTATATTTTAAGTGGAAATTATTTCTATTATATTAATTTCCAATCCAAAAATCTATATCTCGAGAGAAAACTCAATTTGTATTGATGTGATAATCATTTTCCTGACCGGAAAGTTACTTCATTAAAAGTTTTAAACGGCTTGATGAAACTTATGCAGAATGTTCATTCATGTTTTAAACAGAGAGTAATTGCTTAATATAAGTAATTTAAATTCATTTTCAATTTAATAATTCAACTTCATCATTATATTTAAAATAGTTTTGAATAAAATAGCAAATATGGATGATTACACCTTTTCGCTTTTTCCTCTGTGTATAAGTGTACAAAATATCGGTTCCACCGGTATATGTTTCATTCAGATTCGAGTCCGATTTTTAAGATAAATGTACGGTAGCATCTATTTAAACGATTCTATAGATTCCCTATTTATATATTAACCCGGCACAATTATTGATTTTCGCATGTCCTTAGTGAACGTTGGTTGTTCTTATTTATCGAACCAAATACACTTATAAGTAATTGCTCTAATATCATAATAATATAATACTGGCTTTGTAGCTGAGCGGTTATGGTGCTCACCTTTGAATCCAAAGATTGACGGTTCGATCCTGAAAAAAATTTAAAACTTTTCAAATATTCGATTTCAGACCCAGCTGCCTTTGTCATTGAGCTATTAATTAATGATGACTTAACAAATGGTCGATGTTAGATAGACAAAAGACCGGGGTTTGGACTGTTCCCCGTCAAAACTTCAAAAAGTGCCTCTGGCGTAGAAACACACAAAATAAACATTAACCACCCTAATTCCTATTTACAATTCAAGTAATATATAGTTCAGACAAACAATTATAAATTTAAATTTTATTAACATGAAGTCATAACATATAAAGAGAATATTAGTTATTCTATTCGAATTAACATTTCCTTTAATATTATTTCAACTGAAGTAAATTTATATACCCAAAAACTGTTTGCACCTTAATTTGACCTTAAAATTCACTCGAGTTTTCGGAAAGTTTTTGTATTTTCCAGTAGCCAATCGTCCGATGATGGGGGTCAGCTGCAATATGATGCCGCCATATTCCTTGGACGTGCTGCGAAGCTGATAAAACCTTGGGCTGATTTGCTTGTGTTGGAGTGGTGCTGAACAAAGCACAGGGAGAACATAATATAGGTCAAAGAGGGTAGAATATAGTGTAAGGTATAAATAGGTAGACAAGTAACATATTGCAAGCGGTGTGTTAACTACTTTGTTCTATGAACTTTAATTGGTGTTTAAATTATAAACTCACCATTTCAGTACAATCGATTTTTGCTAACTCCAACCTTAATATATCGATACACTCTGTATCTTAAATTATTTTCAATGCTTTTTACAAACCAACTGAGTCTTATAATTATATTTTGCCTTTATAAGTTGGAGACATACAAAAATTACTTCTATAAAATTCATTTCATAAGTCGAATTCAATTGGCATTCTACCTTTACAAGATGAACTTTATCTATATATCGAGGTTATTCACAATAGAACTCATCAATAGAGGCAAATCCCTCCACACAATTAAGTTACGACGAGTCGGTGACATAAGCTTTATTATTTAATCATTGAGAAATAGAAATATCTTTCCAATACAGAGTGAAAGTCGAAATTTTGTGGTGTTTTGAATGTTTGGGTTTGTGTGCATTTCCAATAATTATCACTTACCTCCACCAAAGTTTATGAAAGACATTAAATCTTGAGACTGAGGTTTTCGAATATATCATTCAGTCGCTCGAAAAAACCTTAAAGGTGAACTATTTAGTTACTACAGACGCAGTGTTAAAAACTATTGTTAAATCTTTGGCGGAGACTTTGTGAGTAATGATAATAAAGATTACTGGTTTCAAAGCTTTAAACATTATAAAGATTTTGGATTTGAAAAAAATGACTGATTTAATTCATTTAAAGAATGAGCATCCATATATATCTATAGCATAAAATTAATTGTTATATATATAAATATTTTTTATTATTTTATTATCATTAGTGTATTACATGCTTTAAGTAGCCTTCTATACTAAGTGAATGGCTCCGCCGAAAAACGTTCTATGCGACAGAAATACAAATTTCGAGATTTTTAGTGAAAAAGGTTCTAACAGACCTCCCCAACATCGTGGGATATTTTGCGTTGGAAATATTTATATTGGTACCCCTGATTTTCGCTGTCCATTCTGGCGCCAATTTCGGGAGTTTGCGGGATTGTTGGCGAATAAGGTTCTAACAGCCGCGGTATGGATCCTCCGCCGGCTGTGCCGCTGTCACCCGGCGGCACAAATCGTCTTAATTTTGGGAAAAAAGGAAGTGAAATGTCGGGAAATGGAAAGGAAAGGAGAAATTCCGGATTGCCAAATATATCTAAAACCAAGAAGCCAGTACCAGGAAAACTGCCACCAGGAGAGGTAAATGGAATAACGTTCTAAGTGCTAAGGCCTGATACCTGTTGATTCATACTCTTATACTAATGTATATGTTTAAAATTGTCATCTTTTTACAACATTGTTTTCTAATAATTTTGAAAATTAATTTTTTTCTCTGACAAAAATATTTTTAGGACTTAACTATTTTTATTATTATATAACATGTTGAACAATAATATAGTACGTTAAGAAAACGTTTTAAGAAGTGTATTAACGTTTTGTTTAAGACTTTAATGTTATCTTTTTATAATATTATTATAATAAAAGTGTTTTATAATTCAATTCATTATTGAATTCATGTTGGTACTCCTACATTCCATGATGATTTTTAGTGGCAGAGGCTAAGTCCGGGAAAAAACGTTCCAAATGACAGGCGATTGGAACGTTTTACCCCCTAAAAATGCATAAAAATAGTTATAAATCAGATTGTGGTGAGTAAAAGTGTTGTATAATACTACTTTACGAGTTTATATATGTAGTTAAAAAAAATTATTGGCAAAAAATAATTCCAACCTAAAAATTACGTAAAATTTTAGAAATCGATCTTCTTTCCGCTTTTTCTCAAAAGTAGGTTTTTGTCGCATAAAACGTTTTTCGGCGGATAAGCTTTATTATTTAATCATTGAGAAATAGAAATATCTTTCCAATACAGAGTGAAAGTCGAAATTTTGTGGTGTTTTGAATGTTTTGGGTTTGTGTGCATTTCCAATAATTATCACTTACCTCCACCAAAGTTTATTAAAGACATTAAATCTTGAGACTGAGGTTTCGAATATATCATTCAGTCGCTCGAAAAAACCTTAAAGGTGAACTATTTAGTTACTACAGACGCAGTGTTAAAAACTATTGTTAAATCTTTGGCGGAGACTTTGTGAGTAATCATAATAAAGATTACTGGTTTCAAGGCTTTAAACATTATAAAGATTTTGGAGTTGAAAAAAAATGACTGATTTAATTAATTTAAATAATGAGCATCCACAATTGTAGTGGCTAACCCACTACACCTAAACTTATTAAATTAATATAATTTATTTATCAGCTGATTAATTTGGATTATAAAATGTTTGTTTACTTTAAGTGGACATTTTTACATCTCTGTTCATGTTCATGTTTTCTGACTTTTACTTTATGCATTAAATTTAAATTGTTATCCACTCGAGTTTTCATTAAATACAGCAACAGAATAAATGTATTATAGCTTAAAATTCATTGTTAAATATATTTATTTTATTATAATTAGTGTATTACATGCTATAGGTAGCCTACTAACATACTGAGTATCTTTACAAGTAAAAGAAGTACACTTAGAAATGTCAACATTTAATTTTGTGATTTTATCTTTCAATAAAAATGAAGTAATTCATACAATCTACTCTAATACTTAAAATAGAAATGGTTCTTCGATTTTCCATTACTTTCCTATTCAATTATTCACTTATTTGGTTTATCTTGTGAATGTCAGAAGCAAGGTTAAATTGATCCTCAATTTTTTTTATTCTAAACATAATGAATAAAAAACCATACATTTATTTACGGAATAGTTAACTTTGTTACTTGATTATAACTTCAGCTAACTACTATTAGCTCTATGATGCTCTAACTTCCTCCGGCAAGTTCCAAGTGGCATAACATGAGAAGTTCTAGATCTCAGTTAAGTTTAAATGTTGTTTGTGTTTCACACCTGTTTCATAGATTAACCCACTCACCAAGCAGTAGAGATCATAACGTAGAATTTTCAGATTTTATTATTTTGTCGAGACAAATATAAAATCAGTAGGACAATCTGCCTTATAATATTTTATTGCACGTTAAAATAAATTAACATGGATGATGTGAGTTAGTGTTATTTAATAAAATGCATGTTAACTTTCAAAGTATTACTGATATTTTCACATTTGACTCAATGTAATTAGTTTTAAACAAGTCCATTATGTGACCGGAGGGTAAATGCTCTGTTAGATAATTACTTGTCGCTTTAATGCAATTGCGTGTGGCAATAACACTTCATAGATATATTCTACTTCATTTGGTGTTATACTGCGTCTTAAATAAATATGACTTTTTTAAGTATGCTAGGTGTAGAACAAATACATAGCAACGAAGCAAGTGAGCTTTTTCGAATTCAACTTTGCGCATGGAATGCTGTGTTTAAATCTTTATTTCTACAAATCAGCCCTAAAAATTAAGTTAATAAACATTTAGTACAACCAACATCTTTTATGTTAATCTAAGTTTTGTTAGAAGCATGGACCTTATCAATATCCAACACGTCCTGGTTGTATATCTTTCATTCATGGTATTGGAAGTTAGTCATAATCTGCAAACCAAATAATGTAACAAGGTTCCGATATTATTGAGCTCCTTACTGTAGAGAAAGTTTATAAGACAAAAATTTAATTTCATATAGACTTGAAAAGAAGCTGGGCTTGCCATAAAATATGCCATTTTAAAGTGATAGTGTATGCAACGGTTGTTTTATGAAGGCTGAGTGCAATCGTTGCATGCACTATATTATCAACAACCAACTTAAATTTGGTAAATCACAGTAATGATGATGTCGTAAATTTATTGGTAAATGTAGTCACCCATCCAAAAGTAGACACTCAGATGTCGCTTGACCTAATCGCCATTCTCTCTTACACATGATCACACTCTTTAGAAAGACGCTTAAGCACATAAAAACCATTCACGTACTCATTATTTAGCTCAACACAAACTATTTAGCAACCATTTTTGGAAATATAATGATATTTTATGTTATGAAACCCAAAATCTTTCCAAGCTATAAATATTAGTTACAACGTTCACCATCAAAATATAATAGCTATTTCTTATAAATTTAACTCTGGTCAATTAAAGCCCGAATGTATGGGACAAAATTTTTTCATCCTGTATCTAAATATCTGAAGGATATCACAAAATTCGCAGAATTTTTAAATTGAACTCAAGAAATCTTTAGTGAACATATTCCATTATAGCCTGCCAACTTAGCAAGATTCACGAATTAGCAATGAAGAAGATTAGAAGAAGAAGGTCAAAGAACTATTGACTAGCCACTTGCTCCCAGGTGGGGTCAAGGTGGTCTAAGAGGACAACACTAAAACCCTACGACCTTTAAATTAGCATAAGTTTAAGTTTTATTTCAAAAATACGCTAATAATGAGTTTTCGAACTTCGTAAGATAGGGGTTGAAATCGTTCGCTCCGGCCGCCACAGTCTAGACTATTCTGCGACTGGGGTGTACTAAGAACAGCGTTACTCTGATTGACGGCGTCTTAAATAGCCCAACTACGAAACCGTTGATTAACATTAAATCTCTTAAAATTCACTGAAACATTCTTTTAACAACTGTGTCTAACTCATGTATGATCAAACAAAGCTAAGTAACATAACATTGAAATTTTATAACAAAAGATTACTGTTCTGAATATTATGCAAAAATAATTTTAAATAAAAAAGTAAGCTAAGCCACTGAGTAAAGCCCGGGGTGTAGTTAGTGCAGCGAACAAACTTATTATTATCATAATTATAATTACTAAGAGTACTCTTATTATGGAAAACAAGCAAATAAATCAGAACTAAAATTTCAAAAATTAAACTAAACACATGCCAATGATGTATTTAGACCCAAAAAATTCATACACCTATTAACATTTGCATTATAGGTCATTACTCATTTAAATAAACCTCGGCATTCGCTTTGAAAATAGTAGCTTCAAACTATGAAAACTGAAATAATGATGAAATAAACTACTTATTGCACAAAGGTAGAGGCTTTTTATTCAGAAGCCTTTCTCTTGTAAACATATAAATTAAATGTAACTAATATTATTCTCGATGCGAAATTCATCTCAGTAAATTCACTTCAATCCGCCGAGACCGGCGCCAACCAGACGGCAACTTGATACAAAAAATGTACCGTGATCAGATGTACAACGCTGGGAGGACGGACGGCACGCACATTCTCACGCCATGTAGCAATTCTTAGAATAATCAAGCAAGAAATATAAATCGACTTACCGATCAGCAATCAGCCGCAAAGATGGCGGCTTGATGTCGAAGTATTCAATCGAAAATAGGGAATAAGGAAGAGGTGGAAATTGAAAGGTAATTGGCTGGGAGGCGTGGACAATCGGAAACGGGGATAAAATCAAAAGGTAGTGGGGACAAAAATTGGAACTTAGGAGCGGAGGAAATGATCAGTCTTCAAGGAGTAGAGGGTAGTAGAAGAAGTCAGGGGAAAAGGGTTGGTCTGGGCTCTGAACGGAGTAGGAGCCAGGAAGCCAACTGGATCGGTATACTACGCCACCAGTGACGACCCGACTCCAAGACCATTGCCAACAGCTCCAGACCCTCCAGGGAAGGAAGACGGACCAAGCGGCTCCAGGAGTACCAAGGAAGGAAGACGGACCAAGCAGCTCCAGGAGTAACAAGGAAGGAAGACGGACCAAGCAGCTCCGGACCCTCCAAAGAAGGAAGACGGCCAAGCAGCTCCAGGAGTTCCAAGGAAGGAAAACGGCCAGCAGCTCCAAGGACCGCCCACAGAAGGAAGACGGACCAGCTTCGAGGCCCGGGGACGAGGACTCCACCGCACCGACGACCACTCGCGCGCCCACAAGGAGAACGGCGCAGCACAGCCGAGGGACCACACCGACCGACCCCGTACCGGCAACGAAACCGACGGACGGCGGAAGAAAGGTCTACTCCAGGGGTATGTCGAATCACTCTCAGTCCGGTGCACGGCATTAGGTCCCGAACGGTTAAATTTAAATAATTTATCAAGCATTTCTAGATTCCCTTTAGTTAAATAAATAAACAAAAGCAATAAGTAAATGAAGTAACCAAATATCAAGAATAAAGTTATAAGTAGGCTAGTAAAGGAATAAATAAGTGAATAAATAATTGTATGTAAAGTAATAGATAAATTTAATTAAAAACCCCAGCTTAGAGAACGAAGTAAAACCCCAAAGTAGGAACTGTATTCAAGCACTGCAGTTTAAAGTATTAAATAATCTATTCCCTTTAACATTTGTATATATTAGAGGCTAAGGCATGATTTCATTTGTAGGTTAATTTGTAAAGTATCTTTGATTGTGGAATTGAATTTTTATAAGCCCAAGTTTGATTTACGATATCATTGTTTGTTTTATTGCTGTAAATATTTAATGGTCAATTAACTTATAAGTTAAATATCCTCAGTGACACCCACACATCGGACGCTCCATTTGTGCGCGAAGTAATTTACCGAACTCTTACTTCTTGAGTGTTGAGTAAACGAAGGAGAACTAGCCCCAGCATTTGGGTGGACTCTAATTCATGTAAATACGTTTCGCTCACTGTCATTGAAGGGTATAATCATATGTTTCACCTGTGCACCATGCTAGTTTAGTTGTAGTTGTATTATTAAAGTCTGTTTAATTGCTTGACCTGAGTTGATTCAATTGCCTTCCTGATACTCTCACATTACTGTCAAGCGGGTCAAACTTATTTCAGCAGTGTATTTGTAACAGAGCTCACGCTACCCAGGCGAAAGCTTTATATGGTGGAGGCTGCCTTTTGATTTAATTATCAAGCGATTGAATCAGCTCAGTGAGAGAAACTTGTGTTAATATAATTGTTTAGAAATAAGAGTTGAAGGGTTATATTTTATACGTTACGTTAGTGGTATTAAGACAGTAATAGGAACCCCCCCTTTTAAACAGAACCCCTAAACAAACAGAGAAACATCCCCAAACATTTTAAATAAACACCCCTATTAAAACTCAGACAAACATAATAAGATAGGCCCCAAATCTATAAAAATGAAATGTCATTAACTGCAGACCGAAAAATCTTACCTCCCGATGTATACCGAGTAAGTAAAGCAAATTTGCAACAGATTTTAACTAAATTCAAAATAAAATATAAAGAAGAAGACACAGTTGCGGACCTCAGACCAATAGTTGCGGACATAAAGGCGTTTCTTACACGTAACATAAGCGAAGAAAAAAAATTCACCTTCAAAAAATTAATCGACCGGAAAATAGCCCTAAGCCCAGCAGAATTAGATAAATACCCAGGACTGGTCCGAATCCAATGGTTCATAACCGATCGAGAAAATTTGTACGACACCCCGGAACTAAACGAGGCAGACACTTCCGAGAACGAATACGAGGAAATCGTGTTCCCTAATTACCTAGAACTGTCTAGAACACCCAGCCCGGCTAACACGGAGACTGACGAAGAAGGAAATAGCAGACGTGATTTAATGATGGCGAACGAAGGCAGACCGAAAGAAAAAATACCGTTAGTTTCGGCAGGAACCTACCATGGCCTTCAAACCGAAAACCCCATGGACTTTATCGATAAATATGAAATTGCGGCTAAATCAAACAATTGGACATACGCAACTAGATTAAATATATTCCCTGCTTATCTAGCAAGCACGGCCCTTTCATGGTATCAGCACTTAAGCGATGCCACAAGACCAGACAACTGGCAGGACCTGAAGACGTTGTTTATAACAACATTCACCCCAGCCGCGCAGGCGCAGACCCTCGAAATGATACTAGCGCAGAAGATACAACGCCGAGATCAACCTGTCTTAGCGTATTATCTCGAAATCTTAACACTATGCAAAAGACATGAACCAGATATTAGCGAGAAACGAATAATTCAACACATTATACAGGGACTGCGTCCGGAAATTTGTGACAAAATTCTCAATGAAACGTGCGACACGCTCCAACAGCTAGAGAACAATCTCAAGAAAATCGAATTACAATTAGAAATCAGCCGTCTCAATAGGGAAAAATATAACCGTGCAGACACACACACGACACAAAACAGCGATGCGGGAACACAAGAGTTGCGTAGCCTACAACAGGAAATAAAAACCCTCACGATGGAAATTGCAAATTTGAAGGCGTCACAACAACAGAGCATGTCTGTGAACAACACCGCGGTCAGTGGCCCAAGGTCGAATGACGTCAGGCAGGCGCACGCACGCGCGTACCCTACGTCACACAACAGCTGCAAACCGAGAGGGAACTACGTCACTGGGAGGCCATACACCTCATATCAGCGGCACACACACCCGTCACGACCAGGTCAGCGATACCCCTCGACATACTACGGTCATTACAATGCAAATCCACGTCATTACACATATAACCCAAGACCTAGGAACCCGAACCACGACCGAAACACGACATTCTGCAATATTTGCAAGAAGAATAATCACACAACACAAAATTGTAGGTTTAAGAAAACGGAAAAATTTTGTGATTTCTACAACATGCGAAATCATAATAAGAGCGACTGTTTCAAGCTAAAGAACCAAAACACTCAGCAAAAAAACTAATCAATAGGGGACCAACCTTTACTAACAGAAACAGGATGACTCCCCGCCCCTATAGCATTCCTAAGGAGCACAATAATGTAAATAGTAAATACCGTGTAAATAATTACGAAAAGGAATTTCCCACCTTAACCGAATCCAAGGACATCAAACCCAGAAAGAAAAATACGTGGCAGGGAAACCAAGAAACCCACACTAGATGTACAGATACGAGTGTAAATACTAGGAAAACGTATCTTAGCCAGCATAACAGGAAGAATCCCAGGACACAAGGAAGGATGGAGCAGGTCCAAGATAGGACACCGCCAAGAGAAATGAAGAGGAGACAGGGGAATGAGGATGAATCACAGGATCATAATGGAGAGAATACAAGACAGGATAAGATAGAAGAAGGACCGAATGACAAGAGGCATGACATAAGGGTCGACCTGGGACAGGAAAATAATCTATTAAGAGACCACGAGAAAACAGAAATTTGTGAACAATTGGACCAGCAGACGGAAGAGTACAAAATTTACAGTTGCGATATTACACACTTATCTGACGAACGAGTCTACAAACCGAGGAAGAAAAACAAACTGAATAAACGTGATTTAAATGACACATTATTCAAAATTCATGAAACAGAGTACAGAACAATTCCAGTATTAACTTTAAATGCAAAATTAGCCAATAATCCATCTCAAATTATAGAATGCATTGTTGATATTGGGTCAAACATAAACCTAATTAACGCTAACCTAGTATCACAGCAAAATCTAGATACGGATAACTTACCATTGATAGTATCAGCAAACGACACACCGATGCATATTAAAGGCAAAGCCGAAATTACGTTAGAAGTAGATAACATAATTTTGAGGGATAAATTTTATATAACCACAAACGCAACGAGCGACATAATTCTAGGCAATAGATTTTTGCGCAAACACAAAGTTGAAATCAATTTCAACACCAAATGTATTATTTTTAATTTAGGCCAGCACAAACATAAAATACCTATGGGGAAAAAATGGTTAGTTGACATAGAAACAGTATGCACTACTAAAGTAACCGAAGCCAATAAATTGACAGACATACGTCTCAAAGAGGACCTAATTATTGCACCCCACCAACACAGGAGAATCCCAGTACATGAACCAGTAACTAAACGAACGCATTTTGAACCTGAAAAAGGCTTAAAGGACAAAAAGAAATGCCACGCATACCTAATCGAAGATCCAGAAAACAAACAATATTTTATAAATATTTATAACGCATCAAATTTCCCCAAGAACATTAGTGCCAATACCATTTTAGGATTCCTGACACAGGACACCAACGGCATGACCACGGAAAATAGGAAAACGTCAGCTAATGATAAGCCAACATTACCGCATCCTGAAAAGCATATGATTACTGATAAGGATGGCATTCCATTTGACATATCACCACATTTAACCAGCACTGAACATAATCGACTTGTTAAACTCCTACAAAAATACAAAAATGTCTTTACCACGAAAGTAACGGATTTAACACCTGCAAAATTACCACCGGTTGCACTGGAAACAATCCCCAACGCCAAACCAGTAAATTCACCTCCCTACAAATTAGCTCAAACCGAACGACAGCAATTAGATAAAATATTAGACAAAATGAAACAAGCCAATATTTTCGAAGAATGTCCACCATTCTGTGAATGGGCATCACCAGTATTTTTAACACGAAATAATGATGGTTCCCCCAGACTAGTCAGCGATATGCGGAAAGTAAATCAAGTATTAAAACCCTGCATATTTCCAACACCCAGCGTTGGCCTAGTTCTAAACTCATTAAACAAGGCCAACACATTTACAAAATTAGATCTCAAAGGCGCATTCCATCAACTAACAGTAAAAGAAGAATTTAGAAATTTATTAGCAATAAGAAGCCAGCACCGATTTTATAGGTACACACGCCTACCTATGGGACTTTCAGTGTCATCTGCACTCTTTACAAAAGCAATACAAGCCCTACTGAATAAATATTTATATAATACGGTGATATCGTACATCGACGACGTTATCGTGTATGGAACCACATTTCAGAAAGACTTACAAAATTTGGACACAATTTTAAGCATTTTAAATGAAGCAAACCTAAAACTAAACACAAAAAAATGTAGATTTATGTATCAAGAAATCGACATACTAGGATTTACAGTCTCAAACAAAGGAATTTTACCACAAAAATCATCAGTCAAAGCCATACAAGATTTCAAAGTACCAAATTGTATACGAAGAGTGAGACAGTATTTGGGTGCGACTTCGTTTTTCAGGAAACACATCAAAGGCTATGCCGAAATTACACTACCCTTAACAGAACTAGTAAAAGCCTCCAATAAAGGCGAAAAATTTGAATTGACCCCACAGTGCCAACAAGCTTTCGAAAAAAATCAAGCTAATCCTAACAAACCCACCCCTTCTAGCCCACTGGAATGAAAATAGGAAAACAGTAATATTTGTTGATGCCTCATTATTCGCTATGGGCGCGTGTCTTATACAAATAGATCCAGAAACTAACAAAATGCACCCCGTAGCATACTTATCAAAAAAATTTACAGAAACACAGACAAAGTATGCAAACAGCGAACGAGAAATGCTAAGTCTAACGTATGCAGTAAATTATTGGAGAGAATTTACTTTAGGCCGCCATGTAACAGTTTACTCTGATTGTAATGCATTAGTACATTTCAAGAATTTTAAAAATACTTCCTCAAGACTAAATCGATTAGCATTAAATTTACTCGATTATGACATCACAGTAAAATACAAAAAGGGCACAAGTAATTTATTGGCAGATTGTTTATCAAGAACAGAACCCACACAAACAATGGACGACCACCCCTTCGAAATTACACTAAATATAAACCAGTTACAGACAGAGGATTTTGAACATCTCCAAAATACGGACCCTTACCTTAAACAAATAAAATTAGCAAAAATTAACCCGGAAGCTGTCACAAAGAAAATAAGAAACCAAGCTAGAAAATTTCACGAACAAGATGGATTATTATTTTACAAACATTTCAACGGCAGAGAGAATAGTAATTTATTAGCAATTCCCCAAGAAAAGGTGAAGGATATTCTGAAGGCATTCCACGACAACGCATATTCTGGAGGACATTTTTCAAATTTTAAAACTTTAAGGAAAATAAAGGACCGATATTACTGGCCAACAATGACACAGGAGATCGAGAACTACACGCGGACTTGTAAGCAATGCCAGCTACGACGCACACCAACTTACAAACAATATGACGCTTTAACTCCCCAAATACCGCCCGTAGTACCATTCGAAAAGATAATCATTGATTTCCTCGGACCAACCACGCAAAGCGCGGGTTTCAAATACATACTCATGGTTACCGACCAGGGTACCAGAATGGTACACGCAAGACCAACAAGGGATGCAACCGCCCCAACAGTAGCAAAAATCCTACTCGAATTATTTTGCCAGTACGGATGTCCCCGTATGATACTCCACGACTCAGCAACGAATTTTATGAGTACACTCATGAAACAATTATGTTTAAGTCTTGGTATCGAACAAAGAAATAGTCCCCCATATACACAACGAATTCAGGGCTTAACCGAAAGACAGAACTTAATTTTTAAGAAAACTATAAGTCACTATATAGAAGAAAAACCAAATCAATGGGCAAGCATGGTAAAATACGTTGCATTTGCTTACAACACAACTGTAAATAGAACCACTGGATACACCCCGTTCTACTTAATGTACGGCAGGGAAGCAAGACTACCCTCAGACTACGTCTACACACACAAAGATCAAGATCCGGACATAATAAAAGAATTAGAGTGCATACAAAAATTACGTAAAGAAATCCCTCAAATAATACATAAAGCACAGATTTCACGGAAGAAGCAATATGAAAAGGATAAAAGGAAAATCACGTATAAGCCAGGAGATGAAGTCTTAATCAGGTATCCACAGGACCACACAAAACCTTTTAACAAGTTTCAAAATTGTTACCGTGGCCCCTTTCATGTAATTGAAAAATTGAGCGAAAACAATTATCTTATCGCACTGGACAAGAGAGGACGGACGGTCAATGAACCCGTCCACGTTTCTAAGTTGAAACCATTTTATAGGGAATAGAAATATTAATACTGAGGGAACTTGAAATGCCTATAAAATGGCCACAAATGTAAGCTCTATCGCAGGGCGTATAAAATACGTTCATCCCCAAAGGAGTCCATGCTAACAAAAACGAACACTCCCCCTAATCAGGAAGTATTCCTACAATTAAAGGACACCAAATATAAGTGCATCACTTACGACCACTTATGCAACTGAGCAAACATTTGAGCGACAATATAGGCCAAAGAAAATACTGCTGACCTCCGTTTCCACAAGAAAACAACATACAACCTAATCTCCCACGATCGCATATGGATGCGCGGGTTAACCTAATGAGGACCGAAGTCAACTCCCCTACGCTAAAACACAATCGACCATCACTCAATCACACAGCAAGAGGCCAACAGCATAATCACACTGGGAATATTCCAAGGAATTTGATAACTAAAACGATTATTTCAAAGCAAAATCAAAATAAAATTCATTCCGAATATTTCAAAATATTCAAAACAAATATTCAAAACTAAATTCAAGAAAATATTTCATATAAAATTATTTCATATACAGAACTTAATACTATTATTAGCTATACGCAAAACGTATGCATCACTATATCATTTCTCAAAATGCAATAAGCACAAAAGGAGCCACGTCAAAAATTTGGATCAATCAATATGAAATTGTAAGACAATGGCAAGTAAAAATAACGTCCATTTCCGTGTCAAATTACAGAAAATATTTAAACTTAAATCAAAGAGAATTCAGGATACCTGGTCAATGGAATATCCATACACATTCACTACACTACACAAGAAAAACAAAGACACTCAAGAAACGCCACTACCGACCGCCACGAACCGGAAAGACACTCGGACGAACGCAACGTACACTCACGGACCACTACACGAACTGAACTAACCACAGTCCCAAGGCAGTAAGCAGAAAACAGACGTGGGCACAGAGATGACGTTATCTCTTGCAGAATTCACAAGAGATAAGAACACCTGCAGCACGTCTCTGCGGGAATCAGCACATTAGGCGAAGCACAGGGCACGGCCTGGAAACATGCCTACTAACTGTTTCAAAAACATTGCCTCCCATTCTGAAAACATGTGTTCACATTCGAAAAATATCTTCAAAAATTTACCGAATAATTACTGATTAGCTTAAGATTCATTGACTAGGGCCCAGTCATGAGTATTAAGGGATTCGGTAGCTATAAATTCTGACTAAAAGCTAAAATAAAAGTACAAATTCTCATATTAATGTATAAACGCATTCTCTTAAGAGAGTAAATGCTAAGCGCGCAAGCATTACTTTCTGACAGAAAAACGTAATTACAGAACGAAGAAACCATTACATTTAGGAGGTAGGACGAAAATACCACGATTAGTTAAATGTAACCTACACTCTTGAAAATGAAATTACAAAATTATTATTATTTTTATAACACTCACACGAAATTTGTGGTTCAGATCTGAATGGCTGCATGGAAAGAACATAACACCAAGATGGCTTCACACCTGTTACTCGCCACGATAACAATATTGCTTTGCAACGGTACACAAGCAACTCAAGAGTCAGACAGCTACCAATCCTTCAGCGGCTTACATTTCGAACGCCAAACAGCTCTAATCCCTTACGAAGCATCGATTCCATTAATCTTAACGACAAAATTAAACCAAAAACCAACGTTCCCAAAATACCAAAATATAACAGGAAAATGTAGCTTGAATAGAAATAACACATCCACGCAGTGCGAACTACAGAGAAATCTAGTGAAACTCCAATCATTAATTATATCAGTCATTGAAAACCAAAGCCATGACCTATCGCTTAGTAATGTAACAAACACAAGAGGAAAACGGGGACTAACATTCTTAAAAGACTTCTTTCAATGGTGCTGTGACTTAGCCTCTACTAACGAAGTTGCGGGCATCTATGACAATCAAAAAAATCTTGAACAACACACCAATGAAATTATTAACTCCGTAGGAAATCAATATAAGGACCTAGTTAGAACAACACATAATCTGAATAATTTCTCACAGAATGTCGCACAACTAGCGGACAGAGTTCATACAACATTTTCAATCGCACAGCAAGAATTCAGCGAGAGCCAATACACAACATCAGAAATAATCATTAAGCAAATTTACTCTCTAACACAACAAACCTGGACATACATATTGTACAATTACCAGCAACAGAACGAGAGAGACATCCTAGGAAAATGCCATTTGAATCAAATTTCAGACAGCTTAATCAAACCCAAGAAACTATTAACTCATCTCACCGAATTACAAACGAATGCCTTCGAGAAGAATTTAAGACTAGCCATACCGATCGACAAAATACTGCTGTACTACAAATTACCAATTACTCAATGTACTTTACTTAACGACACATTACTTATAAAGATTAACATCCCACTGATGCCAAAGAACATCCTCTACAAACAATATAAAACGATAATATCTCCAGTACTGTGGGGAACAGACATTTGCTCCTTACAAATAAAAGGAAAATTTGTGTTCACGAACGAACACCTCACAAAAGTAATTACCAGTGAAGATAAACACTGCAATGAAGAAACATATCCCTTATGTCTCTTACCCCGACAAACTCTCCCAACAAGGGAACAAAAATGCTTACATTTCATTTTAAACAATGTAAATATAGAAACACTACAACAACATTGCCACTATGTTTGCCAAACAGCCCCAGAATATCCAATAGTTACTAAATTATTGCCAAATAAATACCTGATTACCAATATTAAAGAAAATATGACACTCAGGTGCGACAACGGGAAATCAACCCACCAAATCACTCCCATCACGGCAGGAACATTACTAGTAAATATCCCTTGTGACTGTGAGTTACTCAGCGAAGACGAAATACTAATAACCCAATTACACCCGTGTGATTCCCAGGACGACATTAGAAAGAAAATTATAAACCTAATCCCAGTAACTTGGTCTAAATTACAATCAATTAAATTATACCCAATGGAATCGGGAGTGACACACGAATTCAAAAATTTAACCGAAATTTTAAACACAAATTGGACATTTCGGAACCCAACCTTTAAGGTTACAGAAATGAAAAAAATCCAACAAGTAAAATTACTACACGATGAATATGAAATATTTAATGACACGAGACTCCTGTTGTACATCCTAATAGCATGGTTAGCCATAGTCACCATCGCTATAGTAATATTAGCATACTTCATCCACATCCAGGAAATAAAACGAAAAATGACAGTGCCACCCAGAGACTTTACGCAGTAAAATCAGGTAATTGGGCAATTAAAAACAAAATTATGGAGCAATCGGTGGAATATCGCTCAATCGCCGTGGGGGAATGTAAACATATAAATTAAATGTAACTAATATTATTCTCTATGCGAAATTCATCTCAGTAAATTCACTTCAATCCGCCGAGACCGGCGCCAACCAGACAGCAACTTGATACAAAAAATGTACCGTGATCAGATGTACAACGCTGGGAGGACGGACGGCACGCACATTCTCACGCCATGTAGCAATTCTTAGAATAATCAAGCAAGAAATATAAATCGACTTACCGATCAGCAATCAGCGGCAAAGATGGCGGCTTGATGACGAAGTATTCAATCGCCAATAGGGAATAAGGAAGAGGTGGAAATTGAAAGGTAATTGGCTGGGAGGCGTGGACAATCGGAAACGGGGATAAAATCAAAAGGTAGTGGGGACAAAAATTGGAACTTAGGAGCGGAGGAAATGATCAGTCTTCAAGGAGTAGAGGGTAGTAGAAGAAGTCAGGGGAAAAGGGTTGGTCTGGGCTCTGAACGGAGTAGGAGCCAGGAAGCCAACTGGATCGGTATACTACGCCACCAGTGACGACCCGACTCCAAGACCATCGCCAACAGCTCCAGACCCTCCAGGGAAGGAAGACGGACCAAGCGGCTCCAGGAGTACCAAGGAAGGAAGACGGACCAAGCAGCTCCAGGAGTAACAAGGAAGGAAGACGGACCAAGCAGCTCCGGACCCTCCAAAGAAGGAAGACGGCCAAGCAGCTCCAGGAGTTCCAAGGAAGGAAAACGGCCAGCAGCTCCAAGGACCGCCCACAGAAGGAAGACGGACCAGCTTCGAGGCCCGGGGACGAGGACTCCACCGCACCGACGACCACTCGCGCGCCCACAAGGAGAACGGCGCAGCACAGCCGAGGGACCACACCGACCGACCCCGTACCGGCAACGAAACCGACGGACGGCGGAAGAAAGGTCTACTCCAGGGGTATGTCGAATCACTCTCAGTCCGGTGCACGGCATGAGGTCCCGAACGGTTGAATTTAAATAATTTATCAAGCATTTCTAGATTCCCTTTAGTTAAATAAATAAACAAAAGCAATAAGTAAATGAAGTAACCAAATATCAAGAATAAAGTTATAAGTAGGCTAGTAAAGGAATAAATAAGTGAATAAATAATTGTATGTAAAGTAATAGATAAATTTAATTAAAAACCCCAGCTTAGAGAACGAAGTGAAACCCCAAAGTAGGAACTGTATTCAAGCACTGCAGTTTAAAGTATTAAATAATCTATTCCCTTTAACATTTGTATATATTAGAGGCTAAGACATGATTTCATTTGTAGGTTAATTTGTAAAGTATCTTTGATTGTGGAATTGAATTTTTATAAGCCCAAGTTTGATTTACGATATCATTGTTTGTTTTATTGCTGTAAATATTTAATGGTCAATTAACTTATAAGTTAAATATCCTCAGTGACACCCACACATCGGACGCTCCATTTGTGCGCGAAGTAATTTACCGAACTCTTACTTCTTGAGTGTTGAGTAAACGAAGGAGAACTAGCCCCAGCATTTGGGTGGACTCTAATTCATGTAAATACGTTTCGCTCACTGTCATTGAAGGGTATAATCATATGTTTCACCTGTGCACCATGCTAGTTTAGTTGTAGTTGTATTATTAAAGTCTGTTTAATTGCTTGACCTGAGTTGATTCAATTGCCTTCCTGATACTCTCACATTACTGTCAAGCGGGTCAAACTTATTTCAGCAGTGTATTTGTAACAGAGCTCACGCTACCCAGGCGAAAGCTTTATATGGTGGAGGCTGCCTTTTGATTTAATTATCAAGCGATTGAATCAGCTCAGTGAGAGAAACTTGTGTTAATATAATTGTTTAGAAATAAGAGTTGAAGGGTTATATTTTATACGTTACGTTAGTGGTATTAAGACAGTAATAGGAACCCCCCCTTTTAAACAGAACCCCTAAACAAACAGAGAAACATCCCCAAACATTTTAAATAAACACCCCTATTAAAACTCAGACAAACATAATAAGATAGGCCCCAAATCTATGAAAATGAAATGTCATTAACTGCAGACCGAAAAATCTTACCTCCCGATGTATTTATTTTAACAGTATTTTATTTTGGAGTTAGTTCATGTACGTGAGTATAAGGGTGGGTTTACACGTGAGAGTTTTCCACTCTCAGAGAGTTTCATACTCTCAGCAGGCACTCGCAGAGGTGTTTACACAACCAGCGAATTTTCCAAGATGGTTAATCCCAGACAGTTTTCTGCGAGTACTATCAACAGCTGTCTGAGTTTTTTATGAGAGTAACTAACTACTCTCCGAGAGTGAAAAACTCTCACGTGTAAACCTACCCTAACAACATAACCTTTCTCGCTAACATCTTGTTTACTACTTTACTTCTGACATGTGTTTACTTTTGCCTCAATCAACTGATCACGCATTGATTTAATTATTTATTTATTTTATTTTATTTTTTTTTACTAGATGTGTGTATTTTCATTTTTGCAACTTTTATTATTATTTTAATTAATAAAATACTCTTATATTGTTATTAGTCTAAACAAAATATGGAATAATGTATTTGCTTTTTACTAATATTTTTTTAATTACGTTTTTTATTTTTTATTTAAAAATTTTAATATTTTATGTTTCTTTGTGAAATGACACATTGGATTTCACGTCTCAGTGGCATATTGATAGTTTTCAAATCCTTATTCTACGCCCGACGCAAGGACACTCGTTAAAGATAAACAACTGAAGCACCATTAAAACCACCTCCAAAGCATTCCTTACGGAAAATTCAATTTTTTTATTACTTCATACAGTAACTTCAGCAACGAAATTTTATCAACAAATTATTATTTTTTTACATAAAATATACATAGAAAATTTCAATTCGATCTGAGGTTTTTTGTAATCGTGGAACATTGAAATCGTGTTTTATCAATACACTGAGTTACCATTACGATTTATTACGATTTCACTCCTCTTCAATCCGTTCTTCCAATAATGTTCAATTAAAAACTCAATCAATACACCTATGTACCAACAGTCATGTATGACGATTTCACTCCTCTTCAAATCGTTCTTCCAATAATGTTTGATTAAAAACTCCTAGAATAACAGCTTTTGTGTCTCGTCTTTCAGTTTTCTTTCTGTTAAAAAATAAAGACATTCTGAAACTCTCATAGTGATTTGTTTTACTTACGAATCCACCGTTGAAAACCCCCTCAACCGGAAACAATTTTATTGTATAATTAATTGTTTCACGGATTGTAACTTTAAAATAATATTTATATTATACTATTCTTTAATTTAGAGAACAAAAGGAGTAAGGTTAGTAAGGGAGTATTACCAAACGTGAAGGCAGAAGTGCTTAAGTAGACAACACCGGGAGGATTTGAATTTCACAAACCAAGCAGCACGTTATGAGAAGTTTTAATGTTGTTAGGGTTTCGCACCTGGTTTTGCTCTCTCGAGTATGTAATTAACTCTGCAAAGTACAAATACTTATTTTATTTTTTAAGTGGTTTAACAATATTATCTTACAAGTTGTTATGACAATAGACAAATTGCCTCTCAGTCTACAATAATATTTTTTTAGCAGATTAATAAAATAATAATACAGATTAGATGACACGTCATATCTTTCGGTAGGCATATAACCAATAAAATGCCGTTTGAATTTTTTTCTCTCAAATCTACACTAGAGGCACATTGTTAAGGAGATTTAGGTACACACAAACGCTTTTTTGGAAAAGCGGTCCAAACCCATCAAATTTTGGTGGCCATCCCGGGAATCAAACCCGTCACTTCTTGGACCGGAGTCCAAGACGCTAACCGTTAGGCTAGCCAGATGTCCAAATGGTTGAATTGATATCGGAAGAAGCTTACAATTGCAGGAAAAAAAGAAATATCGAACAAAGTTCCTCAGAATTTCGAAAATTATGCCTCAGATTCTCTTTTAGAAACACAACCCTCATTAGGACAATTTCAAATCGACAGTTGTGTACCCGCATGAATTACGTGCAAGACAATTATTTCAATAGGAGGATGAGTCAAAATACAAACTAACCACAGTTCACTTACAAATTGTTGCATACAAAATTTACATGTATAGTAAGATCTCATTGAATACCATCTTCTATAAGCTGTGAACATTAATTTCTCAATCTAGTTTCGATTTAAGCTTTTATCTGGGACTATCACCCATTTCAACTACGTATGGGGGTAGAGAGGACACCCTCTTGAAAATTGACAACAAAAGTTTTTTTTTTTATATGAAAATATTATTTTTTGCTATACATTTCACTTTTAAGGTGTGGATCATGACTATGGCAGCTGACACGGTGCAGCTTGATATGAACCTGATGTCAATGGAAACTGCATGCTGCGCCACCATCACAGATAGTAAGATAATGTTATTTTAGGCTTGGTAAAACCACTTGGAAGAAACATCCAAGAATTATCAACATAAGTTAAACAGTGATGCCCATGGAGCACTAACCCATACGTTACCTAGACCTACTCAACAATACAAAATAAGAGACGCATGCATTTTTCATGAATAGCGATAAACGGTATGTAGTCTATAAACATTGTACAAATTTATAAATCATAAAGATAATAATTACAACAATTTTACATCGTTTAACGAGTGGAGTGCAGTTAACCAATTGGTACCTTCCAGTTAAACCAAAATAGAAATACTTATACTTCTTCAGTCGTAACGAAGACCACATATCAAGGCCTTCCATGAGGCTGGTCATCTATGTATTCTTCTTAGTTCTATTTTCTGTACGTGGAACCAGGACATACAAGACAAAAATACTAAGTTAATCTTTGCTTAGGAAAGGTTAGACAATTCGTAGATCCTGTGATTTGGTATATTTTTAACATTGGTTAGAACTTTTTGGGCCAAGCTATTTCCCTTAATATGTCTATCAAGGACGAAAGATCAAATCTACCCGCAAGAAAATTAGGGGCAACGACATTTGTTTTTGTTAATTTTCTTAAGACTTTGGCAATAATATCCAGGTTGAGACGTATTGTTATTTTCTGGATCAGAAAAGTCTACTTATATTTAACTGAGGAACTAAACAATACTATGGACTATTTAGTATAAGTAATATATAAATAAATATGAATACACCAACCATAGCATGGATCAAGATTTCGATTATCTGTGTGTGGGGGGGGGGGGGGGTGAAATACCTGTTCTGCAGCGGGGCACGTCCTTGCTGAACGCGGGGATATCAGATTGGGACGGGGACATGGTGTCCCTGACGCTGCTTACCTCCAGATACAGCTCGAAATAGAATACACCCCCTCCCCCTATACAGATATATTCATCTCTTATTTTCATTATGTGTGTTTTTTTTTGTTTTTTTTTAAGATAATACGTTTTATAAAGTCGTATTATAAATTAACCAATATGTAGTGTTGCTGAAGGTGTAATCAGAATAAGTAGCCAAAATAAACATTAAAACATTAAATATAATAATCCAGAAATATATTGCCACCAAAGTATGGATGGCAAATAAAAGTTTATAAATTAGTAAAAGTTTTCATTTCATTGAAAATTGATTATACTTTTATAAAACAGTTAATGGTATATCAACATTTTGTTGGGAATTCTAAAGCAGCCAAACATCCGGGATGTATTGATGCCGATGGGTTCCCATCAATCGGTAGCCAAAGTTCTAATAAAATTCATTCATATTAGCGTAATAATGAATATTTAATTTTGATTGTATCAAATGTAAAATGGTGTATTGCTGTCAATAAATGATATGAAATTAAATGAAATCCATAGATAATGCAATTCCGTAACAACCAAATATTAAACATTTCCATAAATAAGATTTTTTTGCACATTGTTTCATTATAGTTTTTTTCTGTTGTCGGTATCCTTTTGAGAGGTCCAAACTAAAGAAAACTGTGAAGAGGAAGATGAAACACGTGTAGGGGGACATAGAAAGGTTAATGGAAGAAAGAGAACAAAAATAATAAAAAGCAGTAGCCCCCAAAAATATTCCATAAAAAAAAGTAATGAAGAAAAAATAAGAAGAAAGAATAATGAAACGAAACGATCAACTACCGGGATGGTGAAAAAAAGAAAAAGAGGACTAAAAAGCTATCTTCATGGTAAAATAAAAAAAAAGAATTTTGTAAAAAGTGTAAAAAAATTCCACTTGGAAAATGTAAATATTTAAAATTTCTGATATATAAATTCTTATACATGTTCCAAAATTGTCGGTTGAATAAACAGAATAGAAAAATAATAATAAAGTGAATTTAAATTGTCTGTTTAAAATAATAAAACCATTATATGACTTTGTAAGTTTATTTATGAATATAACTGAATCAGCATATTACAATTTGAATATTAATCGCTTTTAAAAATATGGAATGGATGTAAAAGTTAAACATTTTATCAGATAACTTTATTATTATAAAAGTTTTATGATCGTAGGAGTTTTAAGAGCATAACTATACCGAAGAGTAAATTAATGAAGAAGATATTTGCCGAAAAAATACTTATAAAAGTCATCCGTATTGTAATTAATAATAATGATCCAAATTTATACTATCTATTAACACGAACCATGGTATAAGAAGAAGAATTTAGATTAAGAAAGCCGTCCTATGTGTAAATTTTACTAATTCAAAAAGTTATAAGATTAAAATCTGGTTAGCTATTGGTTTATCAAATAAATAAATGTTTCTTAATTATTTCACTTATATATTTTAATTGTTATTCCTAGAAGTACCAATGAAACAACTGGGCTAGGCCTTCATTCCGGCGATTACCCAATATCGTATATTTGTCGCTAAACCACTTGCAATTGCAATGGTATAATTAATATCAAGCATACATGGGATTCACTGTCATTATGTGTCCATTTCATTACAACGTTAGTCTCATAAACAATCAATAAAATGCGACAGTCACAAATAACAACTGTGATGCAGGAAGCAACAGCATTATTGATTCATTCCCGCTATTAAAAAAGTCTAACGAAGCCTTAAGGCTGCGGTCTACCCCAGCCAAAACAACAACAATGCCGAATGCCGCCTCGCGGCCGTAGCGCTAGGCGAGTTTGATGGCTGCAGAGGTTTACGGGGATCGTAAACTAAAACTAACCTCTTAAGATAGAGATTCGCTGTTAACTTTTTTTTTTTTAAGTAGAAAAAAGGATCTAGTCGGCTATCTTTTTAGAATTTTTAAATAAAATTTCCAATTTCAGCTATAACTGTCAAAAATCATCTGTTTTTTCTTGATTTTTAACTAAAGTTTTCTATTGGTTTTAATGAACTAACTACAAAAGTGTAACAGAGGGAAATTAGTACCGTTATTCTTCTTTAATATGACACCCTATTTATAGCTCTAGGGTTCATTTAGCAGAAGATAACACGATTCTAAAAAACCCTTGCATTTGTGCGCGCCAGGGGTAGACCGGAGCCTTTCTATCTTAATCGGTTAATTCTGAAACACGATCCCCGTAAACCTCTGCAGCCATCAAACTCGCCTAGCGCTACGGCCGCGAGGCGGCATTCGGCACTGTTGTTGTTTTGGCTGGGGTAGACCGCAGCCTTAAGTATTATTATAAAGGTTATGGCTTTTATAAATTGCTACTGCTATTTTATAGAATTGAGACTGAAAAGTCCATAATGTTTAATTTTTAGTTCTAATTTCCATAAGAAACTCTAAAGTCTAAGATAATGCATTCTAATAATAAAGAAATGGTTCGTGCCTACTTGTTTACATTCGATGAGCACTTGAATAGGTATTTGACTTATTCTTTGAAACTATTTTTAAAACACACAAACAATGATGGATATCATTACATTCCTTATTGTTAAACAATTATTGATTCTGGAAAAATACATTTTACAAAATTAGCAAGTAATAAGTACCCAAATAAAAAAGGAAAAAAACAATCGAAAATGTTTCATGATAAAATTATTATTTCAATATATCAATTTTATGTTATATGGGTCTTTTTGAAGATATTTCTAGCTGTATCGGTCTCTAAACGCTGCCGGAGACGGCGTGACTGCCACACTCTGATGTCTCCATATACCTCGGACGTGTCCTGGTCTTGAATGATACCCACGGTTTGTCAATTTCTGATACTGCATCGTTATTATACGATATCACTGATTGTTCTGAAATGGTGAGTTGGTGTAGACATTGCCCCCCCCCCCCACCACTTTATTCCTAAAAATACTTTTAAAATCTAAAGTACGCTTTCGTCTGCTAAATATTTATTTAAAGTCATTAGGCAATGGTGTAAAATTTTTAGTTGCCTGACTAAAATTTCAAATCCGTCCTAGACATTTAGCTTATTACTTTTTTATCTTTGAGAAATATAAGCACTAATGCACAATGTCTACGATGATGAACTTATTACTTACTTACTATACTTATTTTTAATTGCATTTTACTTACTGTAAAATGGTCTGTTTTCTCTACTAGCTTAGGACATAATCAATTTTATTTAAGCTAAATAAGTCACATATTTGGCCTGTATGATTTCCACTAGTGGTGTAAGTTTCAGAAATTTCACTGACAGAAATTATTCTATAAAATGGCTTAGGGTAGGTTGTTGTAGGCGACATAGACAACATTTGGGTTGTTTTAGTGTTCGAAAAAATAACGTGAGGGAATAATGAAAAAAAAATATTCATACTTAGATCTATTGCTTAATGCACTATGATATTGTAACTGGGATATTATCATAAAATTTGTTTATAGACTTGTTAAAATCATATCACTATAAGTTTGCTTATAAATATTCAGTCAATAGATTTAAGATGTTTAATGTTTTATAGATTGGTATTCCTTGATGTTCTGTTATTTAAAACACTACATTGGATATCAATGGTGCAAGGTTGTGAAGGCACGATAGTTCAGTAAAATAATGTAGCCTACATTTTCAAATTACACCTTTCATATTGGTGTAGCATTTTTTTCCAAATAATCCACACTACAATACATGTTATATTCTAAACTCAGTTTTTTTTTTATATTTAACAACAGAATGTGAAGATTTAAAATTGACATTACAGTATGTTTGTGTAGTTACACAAACTAGGTAGCAGAATAACACATATATGACATTGATGGGTGTTTTTATCGTCTTTTACTCCCAATCTTGCTTGTTCGTTGGGCCAGAATGTTCGTTGTCGCTTGTATAAAGCTAATAAATATATCGGAGTTATTGATCGGACCAACACCGCATGATCAGCAATATTACAGTCACCACTGCAAAGCCATAATTATCACCAGGCTTGTGTGGGATTAACTGCCTTCAGCTCATGGTTTTATTAATATTAAAACCACCCATCCTGAATAGAGTGCATTAAATATACCATAAATAAAATTACATCTCATCAATAAGTTTTGCCTTCTCTATCTCTTTTTCTCGCCAGATCAGAAAACTTATTAACAGATCAGAAGAATTTTTGTTTCTAGGTTATTAACTTGTTGCTTAGTTTTATTTATTTATTTAATTTTGTTGTAATATAAAACATTGTTGAGCAATTTATCTTTAAACAAATTTATGGTTTCTCTGAATTAAATTTACATCCAACCTACTCGCTGTTCTAAGATACACAAAACTCAAAGAAAAGAAATCCTCATGATTATTAATATATATTTTAATAATATAGTTTACAAAAATTCTCCCAAAAGTAATTTTTATTTATTAATTTTTAACTATAATTGGGACTACAGCAACATACCTAGGTATCTTTTGACGTTAATTTTCATAAATGTTGGGTATACTAAAAATGTGGAAAAATTTCTTTCTAGTGACGCCTCATTTTGAAGTGCTTGAACCAAAGAGTGTTTAAAATCAGTGGTCCTTATCCAAATGGGAGATTGTGGAAACTCTAAATATTGCTTATGTCCGAAAGTTATTAACATATTGAGGCGGTGTTATTTTTGAGCGCCGGCTAGCTAAATATATTGGGTATAAAACATTGAAGACATCACAACATTTCCATTTGTAAATAATTATCTGTATTAATACATATAAAATGTTCGGTTAACAACATTTGTAATTAGATACTTTTCCAGTTCTGTCACATATAAATGTTGATAGGCCTAAATTTCATATAAGTCTAAATAAAGAGTACCAATCCAATCTTAATGAGAGACTTATCTTATTGAGGGTTGATGACTGCGAAGTTGACCGCTCCTGGCCTTGAAGAGAACGCTCGGCATGGATGAAGACAGATATTCGAGGACGAAGTTCGATAGGGTCTGTAGTCAACGTCGGGATCAATACAGTTCAGACACTTTTATTAAACTTTGATAAAATTCAACTCCGGTTTGAATGAGGACAACTTTCACCGACGATTTAGTCTTTGACGACTCGTACATTCGAGATGACTAAGTACAGCTGTCGATCGACATTATCCACCACAAAATGGCGATCGTTATCCATCCCGAACTGCTCCGGTGACTAACGACCGAGAGAGACGCGGTGCGTATTGCAGGAGTTCTTTTCGACGAATGAACTCCGGCTTCGAGTGTTGGTTGGTAAAAGCCCGAGCAAGGCGCTCTGTGATTGGCTACGAAGTTTCCCGAAGATTTCCGAGTTCGCACGACCGAGTATTGATCGCCGACATTTCTAGAAATAACCGGTTACTGCCCGGCCTTGACATACTATCCGGTTCAAACTGGAATGTTTTTTCTATACGTCTGGGCCAAAAATAGACTTTCCACGAATTGTTTTGCTCAAAAAGCGTTAAAAATCAACTTTTTTATTATTTGACCGATCTTTATGAAATTTTCACAAAAGTTAGGGAATTTCGTTTGATTTATTTTGGTATATGTTTCATTTTATTCGGATTTCTAGTTTTTTAGTTATTCATAATTTTCTATCCATGAACCGTTAATTACGTTTCATCGCATAATAACATTTATGTTAGTTAATTATTTTTATTGTTTTATGACTTTTATTATTTAATAGACTTATTTAATTGAGACACCCATCACAGATACCCCCCAAAATTTAAAAAATGAAAACAAATTTTCTTTTTTAAATTTTCTCCGATATGTCATAAACTCTCAAACCTATCTTCGTAAATTTCTAACCTATACTATCTTAATTTCTACTTATTTTTATTCAAAATGACAATATTAAATTTAATACTTGCAATCAAACAATTTTAACATCAATTTATTTTCTATGCATTACAAATGCATCGTCCTTAAGTTCTCTTCCTTTTATATATATATATATATATATATATATATATATATATATATAAAAAACCAACAACTCACTGACTCACTACACTGCACATTAGTTTGGGCGTCCGGTTCACTATTGACACAAGTCCAATAGTCCACGGCCATAGGATAGTCTCTGTTGCTGCCATGCGCCGTGCAGTCTCAGCTCACCCAATCTGGACATACATAGTTTCTGTTACCATCATGATACAATAATTCCTATTTTATGAAAAGAAAAATCATTATTACATATATTTCATAATTTTTTAATCAGTTATATATATTTAATAAATTTTCAGAGACCTTTTTTTTTTGTTTACTACTCCATTTCAAAATATATAATAAACTTTCACTAGTATATGAACACATTTTCTATAAATGTACAAAAATACAAGGAAGAGTTCACCAAAGCTGTCGATGGAACTGAGGTTTTGACCGATTACAATAACAAAAGATACGTCATTTCTGACGTGAATTGGGATGGAAATCCATCATCACTTGATAGAGATGGCACTCGAGTGTCATACATGAATTACTATAAAGAGAGATATAACATCAAAATCTCTGAATCAAAACACCAATCTCTGCTTATATAAAAAAAAATTCCTTTTTTATGTATATATTTTAAGATTTACATCTTATAAAGCTATTCTTATGCAGTTTGATTTAATAAAGATGAAATATTTCTTGACAATAAGGAATACAAAATGTTTTATACATTGAATAATTCATATGTACCTATCAATCTACTATTATTCATCTCCTAAGAAAAACAAATAACATCATAATTTAATACAGTAGTCAAAGTTCAAAAAACCCTTATGAATGAACCAACAAAATTCTTAATCATTCAAGAAATGCAAAGAGCATAGTGTTTACATTGCGCCTCAAAATTATAGACACAAAAATCATCTTAAAACTATATGTGGCTAAGTATGTTAACATGTACCCCCCACAACTACCAGGTACAGAGGTAAAATGGTGATTCTACAAATCGGTGGGTCGAAAAATACGTATCCCTTTCCATGCCTAGGCTTTGGAAAAATTGGGCTAGGGCATAAGGCATGTTTAAATTTGGACGGCTCCTGGCTCATGCCCCCAAAACGGGTCACCCATATTGGGCCCTTGTGGTTAAATGGCCTTAAGGGGGCCTTGAAAAAACAATCAAGTCAATATAGTCTCATAATTCATCAATGTTTCAAACCGCTGACCTAACATGGGATTTCCCAGATAGGTTCAGCCCACCAGTTCCGTGACCATCAGAACTTAAAACTAAATAAAAACACATTCACGCTCTCTCCTTTCGCCAGAGCCAGAAGCGATTTGCTTAATCCTCTAAGGAAATCAAGCAATTTTATTACCATTCATCATCATCCGTGCGCTCATACTCTTAAGTCTAGTCTGGATAGCGAAAGAAATAATTTTATTATACATACTTTACTCTTTTATTTATTTATTACTTTATTCATTACTCATCTTTTATGCCAACAATATACTTCAGTAGTTATGTCAAATAATGAGATTATAAGTTCAAAAACACTTAAACAAAGTGACAAAACTATTTATATAAAATTATTTCTTTATGGACGTCCTTCCATATGGATCATAAATTAATTTAATCCACATATGGACTTGTATCTTTGATTTGATTTTGTTTAAGGGCACAAACAACAAGTACCTAACAACAAAAGCCCAAAATATCCTACTCTATGAACCTTCTAAGCTGCCTTACATTATAAGTGCCTATAATTTCATCCGAAATGAGATCTCTCAGTACATAAGCATTATCTAATTTTACTCCTACTATTTCATACGGTCCTTCGTAAAGCTGAAAATACTTCTTTATTTTCTTACCTAATTTATCTGATAAATGGTGCGTCTTTACTAATACTTTCTGCCCTATCGCGTATGTAATACCTTTAACCTTATTATCAAATTTTGCTTTCTTTTTTTCTAACTTTAGCTTAACTAATTCTTTCACCAATACCAGCTGTTTGTCGTGATCATATTGCATTTCAGGAAAATCTATTAAATTTTTAAACAATGACTGTGGTTGTTTTCCAAACATCAAATTGTAAGGAGTCTGTTCTGTTAAACTACTAACTGAAAAGTTCAAGCAATCCTGAATATATGAAAGATATTCGGTCCATTTTGTATGCTGGTCAAAACATATGCCCTACACATACGATTAATTTCTTTGTTGTATCTTTCAACAGGATTTGCTTGCAGATTATATACGGATGAATGTATACATTTTATACCCATATTGTTTAAGCTGTTATACCATTTTGCAGACGTAAATTGACTACCATGATCAGCAAGTATGCACTTTATTTTTCCTACTGTGTTACAAAAATCTTCAATTTTTTTAACCAAAACAGTTGAACTAGCTTTACATACTGCATACAACTTAACATATTTTGTAAAAATGTCTACCATAGTGAATATATATTTTGCTCCGAATCTACCTGTTGGCAATTCCCCTATCAAATCAATGCTAACCAATTGTAATGGCCTTTCAGTTGTTATTGATTTCAAACTTCCCTCATTATGTTTGTTGTCATGCTTTGTCTTTTGACACAATACACATTTTCTTAACTATTCTTTAATAGCCTTTTCCATATTATTAAACACACAAAATTCCCTCAAAGTTAAATAAATTCTATGAGCACCAAAATGTCCATATTTCCTATGAGCGAAATCAATCAATTGACTAACTTTAATTTTTGGGACACATATTCTCCATAATTCATCGTCGTCCTTACTATTCTTAAATAATAAACCATCATGTATTCTAAAAATTTTACTTATCTTTCGTTTGATTACACTATCGTCACCTTGCAAGATTTCAATGATTTTACCATAGTTGTCATCGTTTAATTGGCTTTGTTTCAAGTTTGACAAAATTTGTTCCATTTCACTTTCTTTGAAACCCAAATTTAATTTGTACTTTAATACCTTGACATTATTCTTTGATTTATTCTCAAGTCCATCTTCGTTAATACGAGACAGCACGTCACATACAACATTTCCCCTACCAGGTATATACTGTATTTCGAGGTTAAATTCCTGTAACACCATTACCCAGCGTAAAATTCTACCATGTGTTAATTTACAATTTGTCAAAAATGTCAATGATTTATGATCTGATTTAACTATGATCTTATGATGTCCAAGTAAGTAGGCTCTGAACTTATTACAATCAAAAACCAAGGCTAGTAACTCTTTCTCAGTGATAGAGTAGGCTTTTTCTGTCTCAAGCAACTTACGACTCGCAAACATAATTACTTGTTGATGTCCCTGTTCATTTAATTGATATAACACTGCAGCAATAGCATTATCTGAAGCATCGGTACCAATATAATATTCTTTCTGAAAATCAGGATGATTTAACATTACAGATTTAAAAAATTCTTTCTTTAAATTTTGAAAATCATCTGACTCCTGCTTTCCCCAGCACCATTTATTTTTTCCATTCAAAAGGTGAGAAAATTTACTTGTAAGTTCTGAATATTTATCATGAAAACATCGGTAATAATTCATCAAACCTAACACTGATTGAAGCTCTTTGACATTTCGCGGGTCCTTTAGTTCTAGAATCTTATTTACTTTCTCAGGATCCATCGATATACCTTTCGATGAAATTATGTAGCCTAGGAAGTTAACTTCAGATTGAAAAAACTCACATTTACTTAATTTAACAGTAGCACCATATTCGGCTATCCTACCAAGAACTAAGTCAATATGTTGCACATGGTCCTCTATAGTTTTGGAAAAAATAAGTATATCATCTACATATGTGGTCATAAATGAGTCGAAATCTCCTTTAAATATATGTGACATAGCTTTAATAAACGTAGCAGACGACGTTTTTAACCCAAATGGTAACCTACAATATGCATAATTAGCTCCATTAAAAATGAATGAAACATACTTCCGGCATTCCTTTTTCAAACCTACTTGTAAAAAACCTTGTGTTAAATCGATACTACTTAAATATTTTATTCCTGCAAATCTTTGTAATATATTCTCTATCTTCTCCGTCCTCTCACAATCATTCACAATATACTTATTTATTTTTCTACTGTCTAGACAAATTCGTGTTGAACCATCTTTCTTTGTTACTGCCACTAAACTATTATTATATGGACTGTTTGTTCGCTCAATGATTTTATTTTCAAGTAGGCTATCAATTTCTCTTTGTACCTCGCGCCTTTTATTAAATGGGATAGGATAGGATTTACCTATGTATGGATCCTCATTTGTCAAAGCTATCTCAGCTTCAAAACCTTTAATTAAACCTGGCCTATCAGAGAATACTTGACCATTTTTGTCAAAAATGTCACATAAATCACTTAAATTTTTATCTGTCATGTCTGGATTTCTTTGTTTAATATCGGTAACTATTTCATCAATTAAACTATTTTGTATTACTTCTGTACCCATTAACTTTAATGTTTGTTCACTTTCATCATACAAATCACTTAATCTGTCTGTAGCAAAGCATATTTGATTTTCAGAGTTCATTGTACTAAGAAAGTTTGAAATAATTAATCTAATACCATAAACACCTTTATTTTCATTGCTCCTATGTAATTTAATTACAGCTGATACATCATTTTCATTTTTTAACATAATAGTATTACTTTCAAAATCAATTACTGCTTTAAATTTTTCAAAAAAGTCACATCCTAAAATAAATACACTTGGAATAGCTCTTACGACGAAACATGGTATGTCAAAAATCATATTACTCATTGTACATGGTAAAAATACTTGTTTATGGACTTTCTTACTCCTAATCCCCGTTACACCTTGAATTGTAACATTACATACAGTTAATTGTGGAATGTCAATTTTATTTTCCCTTTTAATTAGGTCATATATGTCCTCAGACATAATCGTCGCTTGTGATCCAGAATCAACAATGCATTTTATTGGTGTAACACCTATCCTAACCTCTAATTCGGGCAAAGGTGAACTCACTTGATTAGATACAGGATTATTGTAGTTATTCTCATCTAACAATTCCTTCCTAATATCAGGACCCCCCATCATGTTAATTTCATCAACAGGATTTTTTATCTTACATGTATTCACTTTGTTAACTATACTTTGGCGTTTTAACCTAATAAATTCAACACATTTTTCATACACCAATTGTAATCCATGTTTATTCAAATGCACAAAATCAGGCCTATACATTCCTTTAATAAAAATCTCCTTCTCATACAATTCCAAGTTAATCTGACCATCTTTCAGCAACAATTCGTTAATACTCATGTATTTAACTTTATTCATACCATCAAACTTCTTTAAATAATCATTTATTGCATTTACTTTATTTATATGATCGCTATCATTACTTGCAAGCTTAGGAATTACTGGAACTTCAATTATCAAGATATTTTTTTTAACTTTATTAATCTTCCAAGAAGTGTCTTATATAGGTCACAAATATGAGGTACAGTATCATTGTACAATAAATTATTAGCACCTAACCATGTAATAACACAACTAGACATATCATGTGGGCGTTCATCAAGTAGCTTAATTAAATCTTGAATTTTATATCCCCCAACACAATAATTAATGGAGTTTTTTTTCCATTGGGTGCACGCGACACAGGATTGTTTAATATCTTACTACCTAACCGTACACAGAAGCTATCACCTAGCATTTGAAAATTTTCAATCATTGGCTGGTATTCATTATTCTGTTTCACTAAATTTAATTTTATGTTATCATCTGTCCCGCGCGCAAACCTATCTCATTTCCTATCATTGTTCCTTTCCTGAGTAAACCTACCATTTTCATTTCGCTTTTCATGCTGTACATAACCTCTTTCATTTTTCCTATACCTATCATTTTGATCATACTTATCGTTGGAAAACCTACTATTGGAATTACCCTTGTCATTACCATTAGAAAATCTACTATCAAAGTGTTTAGGCCTATGGTGTGAATCTTCACCGTCAATTACTACTGTCTCAGATAAACGTTTCAAAAATGCAATCAAAGTGTCTTTGTCAGTAATTTCTTTTGTACAAACTAGGGACCTTCCTATATCTTTAGGTAAATGATGACTAATTTGCAAAATAAACTCCTCAATCGTTAACGGGCGGTCTAAGTATTGATTCATGTCATAGTACTTTAACACATACGAAACTACATTTGTTTTACCAGGAACAAAATTACCTCCACTATATAATCCGTTTTCATGTTGGCGTTGAATGGCTTTACTCCAAAACTTGTTCTTAAAAGCATATTCAAAGTCTTCGAATGAGTTAAGGCTCATAATAATTTCTCTTAACCAAGTATTAGCTACACCTTTCATGTATTTTAATAAAATCAACTTATTTACCTCCCATGTCTCAACAGATAGTTCATTAAACTTCTTAGCAAAATTCAAGAAATAAATAGGGTGAATGACCCTTTCATTTTCACCATGAAAATCCACTAAGTATAACTCGGCCTGATTTAAAGCTACCTTTTCAGAATGTAACCTATGCTCACTGACATTAGAGACATAAGGTGAATGACCTCCCAGTGTGTGACACTTGTCAGGCCTGTCAACAGGTCTGCCAACACTGCACATTTCAATTTCCCTACATAGCTCATTTTTTAGTTTTAACAATTTATCATTAAACATGGTTTGATTTTGAGAGATCTCATTTTGTAGTTGTTGTTCGATTTCCGACTTAAATTTACTTTTCCAAGTCTCATTATCTGTTAGAAAAGATTTATTGCCGTTGGTCCATTCATTTTTTAATACCGCTAGTTGATCATTTACTATTTTCTTAACTGCGTCAAATTGCTTTGTTACATTTGCCGACAACAAACTTACTGAGCTTTCCATATGGATGCTGTTTTTCATACAGTCATCAATCCTACCCTGACAACGCCTATCCAACTCATCAACATTTTGTTTAATTGAACCTATCTCTGTTTTACAAGACTGTAATTCACTATCATACTTGTCAATTGCTATTTTAACCTCTTCGTTTATGATTCTACGATTCTCTTCCCTAATCTGTTTAATCTCTGACTTAACTTCTTTTAATTCATTAAACATACTCTTTAACAAATCTAACATTTCATTTGAACTGTCTTTAGGTTTATCTAGGCCTACTTCTGATAACAAAGAATGTTCACCCCCCTTCTCCATTTTACTATTATCTTGTAAGTCTACATTAGAAGCTACTAACTCGTTATTAACAACTTGGTGAAACTCTATCTCTGCATTATTAATAGGAAAATCTATGCTTACATTTGACTCTGAGTCGGGCTCATTCTGTTCATGAGTATCCATTTTTATTTAATAAAACTAACTTTAAAATATCTATAGCCTATCATCAAAATTAATCAGCCTACTATATACCTATGTGGAATCCCTTTACAAATAAGACCTATTACTTAATTTAACTACAAATCCAAGGGTAGTAAGTTATCATAGACAAAACAAGTTTAAAGCATAAAGTCTATATCTCAGGGTTGAAGATCTTTTAAAATAATTCAAAAAATATTTGAATTATTTGAGGCCATATTTGAGGCGGTGTTATTTTTGAGCGCCGGCTAGCTAAATATATTGGGTATAAAACATTGAAGACATCACAACATTTCCATTTGTAAATAATTATCTATATTAATACATATAAAATGTTCGGTTAACAACATTTGTAATTAGATACTTTTCCAGTTCTGTCACATATAAATGTTGATAGGCCTAAATTTCATATAAGTCTAAATAAAGAGTACCAATCCAATCTTAATGAGAGACTTATCTTATTGAGGGTTGATGACTGCGAAGTTGATGGCTCCTGGCCTTGAAGAGAACGCTCGGCATGGATGAAGACAGATATTCGAGGACGAAGTTCGATAGGGTCTGTAGTCAACGTCGGGATCAACACAGTTCAGACACTTTTATTAAACTTTGATAAAATTCAACTCCGGTTTGAATGAGGACAACTTTCACCGACGATTTAGTCTTTGACGACTCGTACATTCGAGATGACTAAGTACAGCTGTCGATCGACACTATCCACCACAAAATGGCGATCGTTATCCATCCCGAACTGCTCCGGTGACTAACGACCGAGAGAGACGCGGTGCGTATTGCAGGAGTTCTTTTCGACGAATGAACTCCGGCTTCGAGTGTTGGTTGGTAAAAGCCCGAGCAAGGCGCTCTGTGATTGGCTACGAAGTTTCCCGAAGATTTCCGAGTTCGCACGACCGAGTATTGATCGCCGACATTTCTAGAAATAACCGGTTACTGCCCGGCCTTGACATACTATCCGGTTCACACTGGAATGTTTTTTCTATACGCCTGGGCCAAAAATAGACTTTCCACGAATTGTTTTGCTCAAAAAGCGTTAAAAATCAACTTTTTTATTATTTGACCGATCTTTATGAAATTTTCACAAAAGTTAGGGAATTTCGTTTGATTTATTTTGGTATATGTTTCATTTTATTCGGATTTATAGTTTTTTAGTTATTCATAATTTTCTATCCATGAACCGTTAATTACGTTTCATCGCATAATTACATTTATGTTAGTTAATTATTTTTATTGTTTTATGACTTTTATTATTTAATAGACTTATTTAATTGAGACACCCATCACAATATTATTAAAGTTTTAATATAATATTTTTCAATTAAAAAGTAAACCCGTTTTGGATAATACCTAAGATTACCTAGGAAAATATTGCAAACTTAAAAGTCTCTTTAAAGGGTGTTTTAAGGGGAGGGTCTCAAAATTTTCAAATAGGATTTACCAATAACATTGCTAAAAGGTAATAAAATAATTTTATGGGAGTAAGAGCCTTTTTAGCGAATTTCCCATAGGGAATAAGCGATTACCGTAGGTCTCATGGTAAGACCTAAGCCCGGGACCATGTTACTTTTTCGTTTTTAGGTGCACAGAGACCAAAAATAATAGTCATTAAAATTTATATACATATATATATGTATATATGTATATATTTATATATGTATATATATATATATATATATATATATATATATATATATATATATATATATATATGTGTGTGTGTCCCTAGGCACGATAACTCTCGTAAAAACTGTCCGATCGACACCAAATTTGGTAGAGATGTGTAATCCTACGTTTATTCGGATGAGTTCGTAAACCAGAAATATCGACCTACCGGAAGGGGTAGTTTTGGGGGGTTTTGTACCCCAAAAATGGGTTTTTTGCATTTTTCATATGTAATTTTAAAAAAATTTAAACTTTTATTTTGACCATTGGATTTAGCTCAAAAAAACACACAATTTAGTATCTTGAAGTTTTGCTCTATCTCCATTGGTTACAGAGATATTAAAAATTCTAACGACAGTACATTGTATTTTGGGGCTCCAATGTTAATCTTATGGAGAATAAGGAAGTGTTACTATTTCAATTATTAACAAATATTTTTGGATGAAACTTGGTATTTAGCTTCATTTGGTTGAGATTACACCTTTTATGTAAAAATCTTCGTTTTTGTACTTATCATGGCAGCAAACCTGCATACTCTTTTCCCATGTTAATTATATGGAGAATAGGCAAACTCTTTTAATTATGGACAGATATTGATGAAACTTAGTATATGGCTTCATATGGTCCAAATAATTTTTTTTTATGCTTAAAATCTACTTTTAGTGTTCCCCATGGCAGCATACCTGCATACTCTTTCCCTATATGTATCAGTAGGAGAATAGACATTTATTTCCGTATTTATGAGCACGTAATGAAATTTTGTTTACAAGTTCTTCTGGTCAAAATTAATATTACTAATTTGGAAATTCGCTGAGTACGCAGGTCTGCTGTGACGGGGGGTATTTCATAATTTGTGCATATGTCTATTTTTTTATTCCTTGCCTAAAAATTTTTAAGATTACGTTTAATGTTAGGACTACAATTTATAAAAATATATGTGCATTGAAAAAATAACAACTTGTTTATTGGTCCATTATTATATATAATATTCTTTGCAGGTAGTAGTGAAATATGTGGTATGATATCCTAAATATTTTTCTAAAGAAAGAAATTGTAGCAAGAGAAGTAAAAAATACTCTTGGCTTTCTTCAGTAGATGACATTTCCATAATGTGATGACAAATGTTTAATAAAACAGATTCCGTTGAGCTGTTTGAAAAGTATTTTAATATAAAGTTCCACCAGCTTCGACAAGATTAAATATAACGACAGGGAAACTGTATATGCCGAAGAGTTTCCCCTGTCCCAGTGGGTTTAGTTATTTGGTTGGATATTTTGGTTGTGATTGGTTAATTATTACCATATATATTTAGCATATCCAAACTACTTTATGATTATTAATATATATTTTAATACAATAGTTTGCAGAATTGCATGTATCCTCTTTTAGGTAATCAATTTATGTCTGAATTATTATGTTGTAAAAATGATTTAAAGCTATACTCTCTTCTGTAATTGTGAACTTTAACCAATTTAACATTTTTAAATGTTACACAAAAAAATAAAACGTGTTTGCGATTTATGTGTGTGTCCTCTGTGTATAATGTAGTGAAAATAAACCTACCTATTTTTAAATACTCACATTAATACTTACGTTTAAGCTAATAGTAAACCTTATAAGTCTTATAAAAGATAAAAGTGAAAGAACTCAGTTTTAATATTTTTTGTTGGTGAGGCCAACGTTTTTAAAAGGTAAATTACATTCAATAAGCTATATACATATTTATAATTGTGTGATAGAGTTTGATCATTAATGTAAACCTTAAATATATTGTCAAAAGCTATCAGCATTACAAGGTTTTATCATTCTATATTATTAAATGTTATATTTCACATATAACAACTTTTTTATACAATTATTTTAGGTATGTGAGGAACATAAATAATAGTTTTAAATACATCAATAGAACCAGTAACCTTACGTTTTTGGAATACTCAGTTAGAAATGTTAGTAAGTTGTTCACTGGGATTTTCTTGTAATTGATACTATTTTAATGTTGTATGTTAACTATTACTATTGTAAGAAACATAAGAAACCGAGTACATTCAACACATTTACTTGAATTGTAGTTCTTAACACTTGAAATTGCTAACTGCCCTAGTCAAGTCAACGAAAAATCACTTTAAAAACTAAAATTTATTAGTATTCTCGCCAAGTGATTTGTTACAAGGTGTATTTAATAACCCTTTATGACACCTAATCACTCCTTATCATTTCAATCATCTACAAATCACAATCATTCTACATTTTCCTTGAATAAAGTGAAATTGATTACGCCTTCGAATTTTTTAACGCAGGAATCACTCTCAAATGGTGTGCGGATTGCAGCATCGAAATGGTAGGCGCTTCAGGAAAAACTTATAAGATTCAAAGAATACATTGGGAAATATTCAAATAAACCCACTCAATAAAAACGGCCAAACACATCTTTGTCTTGTCTTTTTCGGTGTTATAGAGGCCCACATTTTATGAAATTTGTTAGCTACAAAATTTATATTAAATTGATTTTTAAAATAGTGTAAACCATATTTAGTTATACCGCAAGTAATAGTTTAACAGTTATCTTGTGCTTTGTTATTAGTTTTGTTTGACCATTATAATTCTATTCATAGAATTTTTTAGATAAATCACTTCAGAAGGAAAGCATAATTTTAAATAATTATTTTTAAATTTAAATAAAGACCAGCTTAAGTGATAAAAAATCTGAGTAACTAACAAAATTAAAGGAAAATCGTTTATTCGTAACTTGCCGATGTGCAAACAAACCGTGTTAAAGAGTATTAATTATTCTACATTGTCTAAAATATTGTAATATCCACGATCAAATAATTCTAGAAGCAGTTCTTTAGAAAATAATAACATCTTTAGCTAAAATATGCTACGGTATACGATAACGTTTTCAAGTAATATAGACGACGTAAAAATCTCAATGATAAGTGTGTTGATAGGATTTATTTAGTCTTAGTAATAGGTTTGATTGATAATAAATTTATTGTTGCATTGGTATTTAGTCCTCAAGGAATAGTCTTGAGCTGTCTTGAATGTCTGAAGTCGTACAATGTACATTGACAGGACACCAAAACTACTACAGTACTTCGACTATTACAAAAAACTAACTGCTGGTACTTAAAATTATAATCGATAAAAAGATTCAAGGGTAGTAGCAACGATTATTTCCTAACTAACTACCACGTTTTAAATGGATATGTTGCCGACTTATCTTTCGAAATACCGGGGATAAAGTTCATGTTATGATAGGCCTACCTAGGTTGGAAAGCAGCATAAACATATAGACCTTAAGAGCGTTGGATTTTACTAAATCCATGCAATAAAGATAAAAAGGATTCAAAGGGCAACATTTCATATCCTGAATAAACATAAACGTACTGGGTAGTTTATTTGGGTCCATATGTACGAGAGTTTTTCGAGATTTAAGAATTCATATGATCCAAACTGTAGTAAATATCTTTACCACCAACACATTTAAAATATACCTTTAATTATTCATTATCGCAGTTTTTTTGTTTTTTTTTCGAACCGGTCAGTCATAGTATATTCAATTTTATCTAAATAATCAAGTGTAAATTATTTTTTGCCATTAATTTTTTTTAAAACAATAGTTTAAATCAAAAACAAAAGGTTTTAGTTCAAAATACATAACCTTACTATCTATTTGTATAGACCATAATTTAAAATAAATTAATTGTGTATTTTACACCAATGATATGAACTGAGATTGTGCTGGCAAGATATTGTGATATGACCAAAACGTAATAAAAAGTTATAAAAAGGTTTAATTGCATCAAAACCTCTTTTTTGACCAAGGTTCATAAGCTATTCTCACTAAAAATCACTATTAAATAGACGATCCAAATAAGCCTTACACAAATGAGCTTCAATACTGGTGATGATCCCCTAAATTGGAAATTCGACACAAAAGAAAAATCATTACTTTTGAACAAGCAGCTGCTGCTAGGTCCACAAAAAAGACTAGTTTTACAGACATTACGTAGAAATTACTAAAATAGAAAGTATTTTCAAATATACTTAATCAAATAAAAGGCAAAAACAATAGATAAAGTCTATTTATTATTTACCTTACCACATGAATTCCACATTAAAAGTGTACCACATGATATTCCTGATACCAATTTACAATTTACATTTCGTTTTGAATAAATGAGTTATTCAAACTACAAACTCACAATTTCGATTTCCATTTTTTGGATTTGTTTGTTTCCATTACAGCTCAACAATAATATCAAGACTATCTTTTTTTATTTCACAAAAATGGTGCATTATTGTAAATTTAGAAAGTGTTTTTATGGTATAACAATACTAAGTGTCACATGTTCAGAAATATGTCCCTTGCATGTAGATGGTGTTTATATTTTATGCCACACTAAGTGTTACAAAGCCACTGCAATGTTGCGTGTAGGCTACCCAAAGTTAGTTAGTCATGAATATGTTGATTAACACTATGAAACGTTGGCTAAAGTTTGAAACATTGAAACATTGGCTAGTGTTGTAAATCTTAGATTAAAACATATTTGTATATTTATATTTTCATATTAAATACTTCGTGGAGTAAAAATTTTAATCAAAATATAGAAAAGTCTGTAAGGCAAACCTGCATTACATAAAACGAGTATGCACAGTTGTGAAGAGTCAGTAACCTATGGTCAGAGCTGTAACCTAAAACCGTGTCCAATTACTAAATGCGTGCGTAATTTATTGGTTGTAGCCAACGTACCAGAACGATTATCTTTTTTTATATGTCAATTTATGAAATATTTTTTAAGACTTCCTAAGCAATCTCCTTGATATGTGAAATGACAAGTGTTAGTTCCCAAAAATATTTTTAAATTTCCGAAAATCCACACAAAAATTCTTTGTCGTAAGCTGGCAAATTAAAAAACCGATTCAACTGTTCCGGAACCTTTTTTTGAAACCTAGTATCTACAGACACTTTGCGATCATTTTATGATGTTTATCGCATATTGAATTTATAAACATTTAACAAAAAACGGTCACAAAACAGGGTGAATTTTTAACCGTATAACTATCTTTAAGGTTTATATTTAACGGTAAACTTTAATGGGGAACATTCTCTTGTATTAAAGGATTTTAAAAATAAGTAAATACAATTTTAGTAAACCACTTTCGAATGTGGCGGTCAACTTTAAAATTTCTCATGGAACACAATTTATTTTATGGTGTTTTTCAAATCTTCAATTAGAATTAAATTCTAATTTTAATTCAAATCCTCAATTCCTAATTCAAATTAAGCCTTTTTTATTCCATGATATTTTGATTTAAACTACCCGGTTAGGTAGCTAAAAGCAATCTAAGTTTAATTTAATTTTCTATTTTTTTTATTTATTTTTTTTTAAAGATATATTTGTAGTCAGCCATACTGGAAATAAGTTAGTTTGTGCGGAAATGATAATTTTTATGAGCAAAATTTTCTTCAAACATAATGTTAAGACATTTGTATTCTTTTTTGTTTTATGGAATGGTTTCGTAAATTTGGACGGTTAAATTTTGCCCCATGTTTTTCTTATTCAACGGAAAATTAAACTTTAAATACCTCTAGCTCCCTAACAGGTAGGTTTAGAGAAAAATATCCACGAATTTAAAGGCCTTCAAATTACATAAAAAATTTTCAAAACAACATAAATTTTAGGGCGTTTCGTTAGAAATTTTAAAGTTGACCACCATATTGGAAAATCATGGCAATTTACAAAAAATGTATCTACCTATTTTAAACCTCTTTTAAGGCAAGGAAAAGTTTAAATTTTACTTTAAGATGTATAGTTTAAATGATCTCAATGGTGGTACGGTTAATAACACAATGTAAACGTATAGTTGCATTGGAAGTGGCAGGATCAGTGGTGAACAGTCGTTTTGTATGTCCAATATTCAGGAGAATAATATTTTCGTGTTTAGCATATGTACACACAATGCCATAGCATGTATTCACTATCGTTTTGCGGATTGCAACAACACAGGTTTCCCACTATTCATAAATAATATATAGCAATTGTAAGTAGAATATTTACAGTATTCTTTTCTTGTTTTGGGCTGGGGGGATTAAACTGTTTACTGTTGTTTACAATGATGTACACGTCTGTCAAGGAAATCTTTTATGCCTTTATTTTGAAAAGAATTAAAAATAGAGTGCTATATTTTATGAACTAAATTTCGGTGAGTTTATAAACAATATTTAGGAAGCAAAATATTTGTAAAGAAAGATCTCGCATATTGTGACGCTAGAAATTAGTACCATTCGTGCACATCTGTAGTTATATAAAATAAAATTATCATTATTTTTTATGATTTTAGAAAAATCTTCTATAGTTGATAAGAGTGCGTAAGTCGGTTTGTGCCTCAAATATGTAAAAAAGATTTAGATAACTCTTCATTATTTATTTTGTTAAAAGTCCCAGATGGGATTATTTTTGGAGTCTTCATGTCTCCTTGTGGAATGTAGGTCTCTATTAAAATAATATGAAGGTACATTATAGAAAAGGAGAAAAAAGAAAAAAATCAGCCGATGAATTAAAATTTAGTCAAGTGTAGTTTATTCACTTTTTTTGTTTTTTATATTTACATAGTTTATAGTAACCTTTTGTTACTTAAATTTTTTCCTTTTACAAATATTAATTTTTTTATCTGTTAACACCTGAAATAACTATTATATTATTTTTACAATCTCAGCATGATAAATGTTTTTCCTCTTGAGATGTTATTGTGTAATTGAAAACTTGGACGCGTAAACAATTTAATTTTGTGGTTAGCCAAGCTTGAAAACATTGTTTAGTGGCTCTGTTAGTAGTGGGGTTTGGTTACTTTCAAAACGGAAGACGTGCCAATTGCCAGCCGCTGCCGGCCAGCTGCCATCGGCCAGCTGCCAAATCAGTTGCTGCCGCCATATGCCATGCCATATAGCTTCCGGTGGGGGAGGAGATGTTATTTGAAATTTGAAATTCAACTTGACAATTGGGTTATGGAAAGTATGTCAAGGTCATCCAGAGTAAGTTTTAAAAAACCCTATCCCGCTACCACCGGAGTAATAGTTCGGAGAGTGGAACTAACTCTGGCGATAGCGGGATAGGTATAGAATTAGGTTTGTGAATTTTATTTGTGAAAAACATACAATCAATGTGTGACAGCAGTGTTTAAACAGGTTGAAGTTTTGTTATGAACTACAGAGTTGTAAACACAAACACCGACGACGATGAGAAGGTAAACGCAGAGTCCCCAGATGATGTATTTAAAAAGTTTGAACAAACGTAACATCTCGAGTTGGTTTTCCCGTTCCATTTCCAATCGTTTGATTTCCAATTTCAATTTATCCTCTTCCATCCTTGTTACAAATGGAACTTCATCCATCATATCCATCATGTTTGTGTTTTTTGAAATTTTGAAAGAAGCGATGTTGATAGTGGAAGAGGCGACGATGGAATGAGAATGGAAAGAGGGAAATGTCGGTTAAATAAAGAAGTGGTGGGGGGAAAGAGCGTTGTTACATAGAAGTGGTGGGGGAAAGATGCTGCTTATCATTTGCCTCAGAAGTTGTGTCTGACTGTAGAGGGGTAAGAGGAGTAAGATTTAGTAAACTGTCTTCATCAGAACTTTCAACCTTATCACAAATAGGACAAGCGTAAGTTATTTCCAAATTCATTGTAATAGTGTTAAATTTATCTATAAGTTCATTTAAAGTATTAAATATTTCTTGTAAATCTTCTTTTGAGTTTATTTCAAAACTAGCATTCATTCGTGCCGATGGAGAGGTGTTCATGGTTAGAAAGTTGGCAATGGAATGAGGATAAGCGCCTAGGGAGGGGGCTTATATAATGGTGACCTTGAGCAGGCATCTAGGGAGGGGGGCTGTCTAGGGAGGGGGCTTCTATATAGGGGACCTTGAGCTTATGATTGAATAAAACGTTTAGTTCTTCTTCTTCGTCTCTTAATTCAATTATTTGAACCGAAGTAGTTGTTTCATCTTCTTCACTCGATGAAGAAAACAATTCACCAGGATTTAAATATTGAACTACAATCCTGAACCATCTTATAGGATATTCGTCAATGACAGAAAGTAAGTTTTGAAACAATTCTTCCATCTCCTCCCTGTCCGTTATTATATGTTCAAACTTGATAAATTTTCCTTCCATGTTTTTAGTTAGAGTGTTGGAAGTGGAATGATTTAATATTATATGAAAACTAGAACTAGTGGTGGGGGAAATCTCAAGGTCATTCAATTGAAGTTTTAAAAAAGAGTGTAAAACTGAAATTAAACATTTGATGGTTCTACAGGATCGGAATACCAATCTGATCTGTATTTACATCTTTTTATCATATGTGTACAAAAATCATCTTGATGAGACTTGGTGCGTTGACAATGAGCAAGATCTAGAGGGTGAAATTTGAAACATCTTTGAGGACAACATGTATGAAAATATCTTGATTTGTAAAATTTGAAAGTTCGCAATTCCGGTGGCGGTAGTTGTTTTGTTTTACATTTGCAATAACAAGATCCGAAGAATTCACATTTAGTACAAGCTAACCCATCCACCATCATTGGTAGTAAATCTGTACACTGTTGTTCACAACAGTAACGAGGTTTGTACTTGTATTTTTGCTCTTCCATGTTGACGCTGCGGAGTCTAGTGAAAGAATAAGATTGTATAGTGATGAATAGCGAGTTTTATGTACTATGAAAAGTGGTAGGGGTAATTTCAAGGTCATCCAAATGGAGTTTTAAAAAATTATACCTTACAAGTGTAAGGATTATTGAAATTTAGGAAGTTTGTTTCTGTTTGTTTTCTTCAGACTTTTTTTCTCTCTCCGCCTTAGCCATAGGAATAAGTTCTTCTGTTGATAGTGGATGTACTTCAGGAAATTTTAGAATTAATTTAGCTTGATATCCTTCTTTAGTTAATACATCTAAATCTTGTGTCATTTGTTCAACAGTGTTATAATCCTTTCCATAGATTTTCCCATCAAGTTCAATCATCATTCTGTATAACATTTTGTAGAATAGATCTTGTTGTGGCGAGAGCTGAGAAGCGAATGATTATTTATCAAACTGTTACATCCTTTTTATGAACTTGACATTGATCACGTGATTCCTTAGTTGTAATTTTATTTATTAAAAGTTATTCAACATTGGTAATACTTCTGGAACTTGACGTTATGTTGACCAGCTGGCGATGAAGAAGTTGTAGGTTGTGTAGAAAAAAATATTTCATCATCGCAATATTTTGTTTTAGTGAACATCCTTGTATTAGTAGCAGTAACATCAACAGTTAAGTGATAACCACCGGTAAGTAAAACTCGCATTTCGTTAGTTAAATCTTCAAGTTGTTCAAAAGTAGTTATGGTGTTGGTATCATAAGATGCACACTTAAACTTTAGGGACATGTTGAAGTTTTGTATTTAGTGATAGAGAGTGAGATGTGCACGGTACGAAAGGTAGTCGTAGACTGATGAATTTCACAAGTTGATTTTCACTTTTAATATCACACAAAATTGGGTCAAGGTCATCCCATGGAATTTTTAAAAAAAGCAACATATTGTAATGTACAAAGACATTACAATATGTTGCTTTTTTATTTTTTTTTTTTTTTTAGGTTTATATCATATTTATTGAGAAACAAATACAAAGAAATATTTACAATCTTATGTACAAACTAATCAGTAGTAGGTGTTACATGAATTGTAAGTTCAGTAGAGTTGTTTCCACTTGGTCCATGTGATACCAAATAGAGTGCGCCGGGTTGAATTATACGAAGATCTTCATTTTGTAGTAGTTGTACGAAGCGCTTTGGTAGGAAGATTTGAAATTTTGCTTCATCACCAATTGTATAAGGTGCCTCGCTCAATGTGCAATTTATAGCATCACCTACTGAAGTTTCCATCTTCTTTATTGTATGAATGATGTAGTGTTTTTCTTCTTTCAGCTCGGAACATTTCTTCGTAGGTAGGATTGTTGATTTTGAATGAGCGTTGAATTGTTCAACTAAATTTTGAAGTAAGTTGTTTGATGCCATCTTAATGTTTTTGCTGATGCTAATCTTCTTGTTAATAAGAATATCCGTTGGAGATGTTGTCTCTTCGGAGGTTCGAGTAATACTCATGCTGTGTCATGGTAGCGCTCTCACTTTTATTATCGAGACTACCCCCACCATTGACAATACCCCCACCACTGACGCTACCCCCACCACTTTGTTGAAGGAAATTATTCAAGCGGTAGGCATTCTTCAAAGCACATTGTGACCTTCGATGTTTAAAACTTTTTGATGAAATACAAAGTTCATTAAAGTAGCATTGGAAATCTCTATCTATTATTGCATTTATCACTTCATTGCTTGTAAATGATTGTATCCAATTTGCTTTTTCCAATCCTCTTGTGTAGATAGTTTTAAATTCTTTACAATAATGATTCATAATATGTGGCATCATGTTATAATGAATAAAACCTTCATCCCATTTTAAGTTGTGAAAATGTTTGTTTAACCATTTGTTTGTAACTTTCGCTTTAGTTGTTAGTTTATTGAATGGAAATGGAGGTTTGAACAAGTAATGATAAATTACAGATGTGTTCATATCCAAAATTACTAATTCTTTAATAATGAAATTTCCATCATTCCCTCGAAAAGCTTGAAATTCAATTATACCTCTTTTAACTTCCATTAACTGTGATGCAGTAGAAAACGAAACCCGTTTGTTCATGATGAAGTCTCATCAATAACTAACTGTTATTACAAACACGATTGTTCTTCTTTTATTTCTTGTGCTTCTTCGTTTATATTAAAATTGGTGTGATAGTTGTTTAATTGTCTCCACATATCTACTTCTTGAGGTATTCGATTAAAAATTGAAGTATCCACAGGACCATATAAAATTGGAATGAATGGTTGTCTGTCCAATGTATCGATTAGATAATCTTTAATTATTGTACTTGAAAATACTAGTTGTTTTAAGTATCTAGTGACAGGACCGGTAGTACAACTTAAAGTGTAAAATTCTTCTTTAGTGAAATGTAATTTTACATCATGTCTAGTTAAATCTTTGAAGCGAACAACTTGTCCCCCACGATGTTTGATTATATAAACTTCAATATTTGATTCTAATAAACTTAATCTTGTTCTTTTTCCAAATGTGTTGTTAGTTAAATAACATTCCAAAAGATGTAAATGTTTCATTAGAGAATCCCAAGAAGTTTCAGTAAAGATAACCATTTTACTTCCTTGATTTAACATAACAATTGGTGAATAATCCAATGATTTTACAATTCCAACCGATATACTTTTTGTCATGCATGAAGAAATAGGGTAGAAAATTCGAAGAAATACTTCTGTTAAAATATTTGTTGTAATGTTAACTTCAACCTTTTTTCTTTTCACTTCTTTTTCAGCTTCTCCTTCTTCTTCTTCTCTCTTCTTATGTTTGTTAAACTTGAGGAATTCATCCATTTCTTGTTCAACTTGTTTTTCTATATCAGAACTATTTTCATCCATTAGAGGTGTATTTTCTTCTTTGTTAGTAGAATTCATCTTGCGAACGATGTTTCCCATACGACGGTTGAAGATAGAATGAAGTTTCTACTAATTATTTTCTTGCTTTTATATTTTTTGTAAAATCCTTGAAATTTATACGATTACATAATTGTTTATTTTCAACTTGTCTTTTAGAAACAAAATTCTAACCTTAAAAATAAAGGAAGATAATTCTAACCTCAATATTTTGCAGTAGTTGTACTAATTCTTCTTAAAGTACATTCTTCACTATTCCGGTCAGAGGTGTGTAAGTAACTATTTTATCATGTAGAATTAGACAGTATGCCGAAGTTCCATCTGCTACTGGTTCTTCAAATTCCATTTCAATTTTTATATCAACACTTGATGATTTTACTGATTCATTTTGTTTTGAACAATCGATTACAATTATTGGAGCTTTGGAATAATATTGATCAGGTGATAATAGTGGTGTATTAGTCTTTCCATAATATGATGATTGAAATCTTGCGTACATATCATATAAAATGGAAAAACGTTTTTTACTAAACATGACATTTAAATTGTCATATGGAAAAAATTGAGAGTTTAGGAAAACTTTACAATTCTTTATTTTACAATGATCAAATTGACCAGCATTTGCAGTAATAACATCTTTTCGCTTAGTTTGGAAACCGAGTATTATGTACCTTTCACGTTCCAAGTAAGTTGATGTCTTGACGGTCCATGTTTGTCGTTCTGTTTGAGGTAATGTAGGGTATTCATGAAATTCCCAACTTCGGAATGGCATCACAATGTCACGGTCAGATTTTAACTTTTTTAACAATACTATTCTATGTTCATCAGCCAATCTTACATGAGGTACTCTCCAAACAACTTTATCCAATTGTAGTTGCCATTCCAATTTATCTTCCGTAGTTGCAGGGTCTGCAAGTATTAAGTCCTTATTAGTTGAAGATCTGAGTAATACTAATTCTTGTTTAACATTTATTATAACCCTTTTGTAATCTTCAGCAAATCCCAAAAGCAATCGTAAAGGTACATGAAAATCAAAATGACCGTTGGAAGCAGGTGTTATAGTGTCTTTATCGGGAGCAACCCATCCGGCGGTGACTATTGAATTCTTCTCATGTGGTGTTAATGATGTTAATCCTTTTAATGTAGTTGTTATACCAACCTTTTTTGTTGAATCAACTGTCACCCCTGATATCTCATATCTTATTTCATCAAAAAGATATGCCATTGGGTTATTTATAAAAGGAACTGTTGAAGCAGTTTTTCCATCCAATTTTAATACCCTTCCTTCGATGTACAAATAACTTTCACATGGTAATGTGTAAATATCTTGTTGTTGAATGGGAATTCTTATTTCATCATTATTGTTTAATTTTGATGAAGTGTAAGGGTTGTGTGTGTGATATTCCTTCTCCCATAGTGTTTCGTCGAATGTCGGTCCTTGAGATATATCCAGGATATCCATCGTTGTTAAGTTTCAATCCAATCTTTTGTAGAAAACGAATGTTGTCTGATGTTAACTCTTCCAATGTCGAGGAGCTACTGAGCTCCCGACTCTTCCGTTGTGGTTTAAATGATAATCCCATGTTGATTTTTATGTCGCCGCTCTGATGTGTATTCGTATAGTAATTGTTTCTCCTCTAAAGTCAACACTATGACCGTCTTGATTTAATATGTTCAGTATGATGTCTGAAATGAAACTGGTGTTTAATGGTAGGTATATCAAGTTTTGTGGCTTCTCAACAATTTTAAAACCTGGAGCAACTGTTGGATAAAATGTATGTAAGATATGCTGATTTACTCCTTCTCTATATGATCCATGTATAATATTACATGTTACATCAATACTATTTACTTTTAATATTGTAACAGTTGTATTACCAGAATGAGTAGTTCCAGGAGTTAAGATGTTCTTTTTTGTATCTGTAAATCCAAGTAAACTGCCAATAGAGTTTTTCATTCCGACATCTATATAATATTTTGAAGTTATTTCTGCTTTTAAAGTATTATTGTTTCCTTTGATTGTGATATTATCTTCTCCGAGTTTTTTCTGTAATAATTGGTTTATATCATCAATTTCATAAGCTCCAGTAGGAAATGTAATTATTTTCAATTCTGAGTATTTTCCTGCAGCATCCTTAGTTTCATAATAATGTAGTAAATTGTTTTTTCCTTCTGTAACATTAGGAATTGAATTGTAGGTAGTCAAATCAAGTAATGCCGCTTCCCATAATCTTTCCTTGGATAAACGCAATGCTGGGAATAGAGTACTTTTTAACGTGGATGAATTTCCACTCAGTGACACTGTATACGATGACATCTTAAAGGTGACTGACACTTTTCGCTAGAAACTCCAAACATAAATGTCCACATATTTCAGTATTGTTAGGTTGTTCTCTTTTGTAATTGTAAAAAATGTTTTTGGAGTTTTGAAAATAATGTTGAAGTTCTTTCGGCGGTGGTAGATTGCCAAAACTGTCAAAGTAGTAAACGGTTTGTCCGAGCTTTTTATAGCATACCCAATGAGTGCCTGGACCATAGGTGGAATCCAAATTTACTATTCCAGTTTCATTTTTCCATATTTTAGTTGGTAATGCATCTTTCATAAAAACTCCTCGAAAGAATGGTATTTTCAAACATTTTACATAATCATTTAACTGATGATTAGTTAAGGCTTTATTTGGAATTATCAATTGATTCTTTTTATTTAGTACACACGGTACGGTCTTAGGTATAAACCTGCTCCGTTTTTTACCATTGACCAAACAGAAGCCTTTTTTACTTTTTCTTTACGAGTTCTACGACGTCTCTTTCTAATATTTCCACCTTTTTTGGGAGCTCTTCTTTTTGCAGGTCTTCCTCTGCGACGTCGTCTTCCACCACCAAACTTAGCTTTTGTCTTCATGGCTGTTGTTACTGCCCAAGCCGCTGCTTTTTCTGCAATACTTGCGTCACTTGATTTTACTCTTTGCCAAGCTTTTTCTGCTAGAATTTTATCTGCTATTGATCTATTTGTTGAATCTTTAAACTTTGAATATGCTATATCGTGTTGTTTGCAAGCTTGATCTAATTTATTAATTCCAGGATCTCCTCTTGCTAAACGTTTTGCCAACTTAGTTCCAGGTCCACAATATTGATAACCTCCAGGAATATGTAATTCGTATGGTAGAGCGTCTATCGCTCGATTTACAATAGCACCAACAGGTATCCGTTTAAGCAGGGATAATGCAGCTGAAGTTATACCACGTCCTCTCTTGTTGCTGTCTTGATGATGACTGAGTGATACAGCCTTCATTATGTAGTCTTATATAAACTGGCGTGTTTACTCCACAAGATACTTTACATAAATGAATAAGTTATGTATAATTTTATATATTTAAACACTTAGTTATTCAAATTAATGATATACTGATTTATAATTCTATTTTTAATCCAAGCTTCCCGTTCATCGGGTTGAATTATCACATGACTCGTTGTACTAGCTATATGATTATGGGTATCAATAAGTAAATTGCCCACTATTCTTATTAAACAATCTAAATTTACAGCATCTTTTGGATGTTGAGGATCATGTAATTGCATAATACGTTTATCATTACATGTGTAAGCTGTTGAATCACTTTTTGATGTTTTTATGACTTGTCCAATAGTAGCAGCATCATTTGAATCTTCACCTGGTAAAATATTAATTATTTTCTTCATCTTTGCATCATATTGGGTCCCAAAGTGTTTATCCCAAGTTATTGTTTGTCTCAATGTAACACAATCATCATCTTCATAACCAGGATAAATATTTTTTATTCTTCTATTACGACCATCATATGTACCTAATCTACCACCACTCGCAATTAATGTTTGTACCATCAAAGGTACATCCGAATCTTTTATACCAAATCTTCCATTTGTTATTGTTTTATGTCCTGCATCCCATTCATCATTTTTTCCTTGCATTAAATCAAACTTTTCATTTCCATGTATAAATGTATCTCCTCGCTTTAGCACGGCATCTTCATGTTTTACAAAATTCGATGTTCCCCTTTTTAATTCTTTAGATAGTTGTTCCATAGTAACAGCATCTTTTGGTTGAGAACCGAACTTTACATTTGACAACACTTTCCCATGACAATCGATTTCATCACCATCTTGTAAAATACAGTTGTCCTTGATATATTTCAGGTTTACAGCATCGCCGTCTTCCTTTGGGTATCCAATGTCATTTATAATAAATTTATAAAAAGAATATCCATGTTTAGTTTTTTCCGGTATTATAGAATGTAAATATTCTTTATTAACTGAATCTTTATCATTTTTGGGATTTCCCACGTTGGTTATTCTATAATTTCCAGCATCATATGTTTGTCCATCTTTTAAGTTGTTACCCCATTGCAATTTTAAAGTATTTGAAAGTTCAGATAATAAGTACTCTTTAGTAATTGCATCAGAACCTTCAGTTGGTTTACCAACATTAATTAATCTATGTGATTTAACATCATAAGTATTCTTATGTAATTTCAATGATGTTGAAGTAGCTTCTTTTACTGTCTTTAAATTTGCTCCATCAGTATCTTCTTCTGGATCTTTAACTAATTTTAAACGTTTATTACTTATGTTATAGTCACCTTCAGGTGTTTGCGGTAATCCGCTTCTTTTTCTGTCTTCTCCAACTTGCACTCCTAATGCGGAGTAGCGTCCGAACTTGTCGACGCTCATGTTAGAACTGATACATCTTATACTTGTAACTTCTTTATATTTGCGGACAATTATACAATTATGCCACGATTTTTAAGTTCATCAACAGAGCCACCCATTCATTATTTAAACCAGTATGACCGGCTTCCATAGCTTCATGCAATAGTCTCATTCTGTCAACTAATTTATTGATGTCGTTGTAATAGATAACATTTGTATTGTATAGATTTTTCATTAATCCTTTACCAGATGTTGAAGTATCTCCTTTACTCTTTTTACCATGTTGTTCAAGAAGTGATAAATCCATAAGTGATAAAGATTTTCTTTTTAAAGGTTGTCTCACAGCCGGTGTGGTACGTAATGTTGGTAATTTTCGTGGGGGAAACAATTTTTTTATAACAATACTATATTTTGTTGCACGTGAACGATTAATCATTGCATCCTTTGAGTAGTTTCTTTTATGAGCGTTAGTATTTTGTAAAATTTCTTTAAAAGTATTTAAATCTTTTGCTGAATATTTTATTGGTATATTTTTAAAAATTAATTCATATAATCCTTTTGTTCCTTTATATCTATGATCACCAATAATGATATAATCGTCTTGAGTTACTTCAAGCTTAGAGTTACCAATTTTCAATTCATTTCCATCAATTCTTGCTCCATATACATGTGATTTACTTAAATTTGGATTTGATTTCATGTCATGTAGCATTTTCATTATATATTTTCGTCCAAGAGGTCCATGTTGTAATATATCACTACTCAATTGAGTTAAATTTGGAATAGATTGTTCTGCTTCAGGTATTGGCTGTTCTTCTCTTTCAACAATTGATTCTTCTTCATTTTTTGTTTCTTCTTGTTCACTAGCACTTGTATATGAATCATCATCATCATCTTCTTTTTTTAATGCTTGTACTTCTTGTTTAGAAACTGGTAGTAAAACATCTCCTTCATAACGAGGTTTACCAATAGTTTCTGATATCTGTTTTAAAGGTTCCGTGATAGGTTTAAATGTATTCTCTAAAAATTCTTCTCTTTCACTTAAACCCATCCTTAATGCACGATTCTTTATCCTAATAGAATCACTGAGTGATTTTATTTCTTTTAATAGTTTTTCTTGATTCACCATGTTTACACTGTGAAGTTCAACGTGTTACTAGATGTAGCATAGGTAGTTCAACGTATTAATACAAATTTATCCAATCCTATACGATATCTACCATTTTTAATATCTTCTTCTTTCATAATAACGAGAAATCCATATTTTTCATTCCATGCTTTACCACACATTTCTTTAAATTTATCAAATGGCATATCCGCATTAACATGATCATTATATATATGCTTTAAATTTGTCTCATCTTGCTTAAAGATGATCAACATATTTGCATTGTCTCTTATAAGTTGTTTTGGAATTTTACTGTATGTTTGACCAATATAAATGCTATCAATATTATTATGTCTTCCCATAGCAAAATAATTTCTTATAGTATCATGATTTTCACAAGAAACATCGTCAAATATAAAAATGGAAAATGGTTTTGCTTCACCTGGTTGCATTATTGTTTCACTAGCATTAAACTTGTAGAAATTCACTTCAGGTACACTTGCAAGTATTTTATCTAATAATTGATATTTTGGTTGTTGCAATGATTTTGAAAAAATATATATATTGTTAAAGCGTAAACCTTTAGGATTAGTTATAAGGTTAAAGACAACATTAGTTTTTCCACAATTTGAAGGACCAGTTATTAAACATCTTATAGTATTTGGTAGTAATTCACCATGTTTACCATAATTTAACTTATTATTGTCAACTGTCAATTCATCAATATTATTAATATTAAATCGATCTTTTTGTTGTACAATCTCCATCTTGTTTAAAGGTTAAACACATAATGAGCTATTTAATAACTATACCAAGTCTTTTGAAGGAATCCAAGAGTCTTCACTTTTATCAAATCCTAACCACCTAACTTTAACCATATCCTTTTTCCTTTGTAAAACCTTTTCAACAAGATATACATCACCAACTGTTGATTTTAACAACTCATGTCCATAGAATCCACCTTGAAGTAATTCACCCTTATTATCCTTTAAAATGTAAGTTTCAGGTATAGTTGGTTGCACTTTATAAATTGTAAATACTTCATTAGTCCAATTTGGCAGATATCTTTTACTAAATACACCTTTGTATTTGCTTATACGAACTTTATCATTAACCTTAAACTTTTTTGGTTGTAACTTTTCTATTTTTGGTGTTGTATTATTTTTGATGCGTTGTAATACAATTTTAGCATTAGCACTGTTTACTTGGATAGGTTTCATTCCAATGGTGCGATGATATTTGTTGTTATACTCTTTTATAAGTTGTGGTAATATGTCATACCACACATATGATCCTCGTTTTGAAAATTGTTTATACATAGCTCCTTTTAATGTTCTATTAAATCTTTCAATTATTGAAGCTTTAACTTCAGAATTTGTAGAATAATGATTTATTTTATATTTTTTCATCAAAGCTCCAAAATCTTTATTAAAATATTCTTTTCCATCATCCGTTTGTAAATGTTTAATTTTAAATTTATTTCTTTGTATTGTTGTCTCCATAGCTTTGGTAACACTTTTACCAGTCTTGTCCTTCAACGGTAAAGCATCAGCTATTTTAGTAAAACAGTCTATAATTGTTAAAATATATTTAAATCCTTTGTTTAATTTACTGTGTGGTATCATTTCAATAAGATCAGCTTGGTAAAGATCATTCATTCCTTTAATGATTGTACTTCTTCTTGGAAATCTTCTTCTTGCTGGTTTATGTAGTTCATTTACAATCTTATCCTTTACACTTTCCATCTTAAAGTGTTGCTTGCACACTGTTTGTAGAAATACTGATCCATACAATGGTTTATTCTCTTATATATAGTTGAAATATGGGTCAAGGTCATTTAATATTAGTGTAAAAAAGAGGGAACATGGCATTGGGCTTGCCATGTCCCCTCTTTTTTACGGAAAGGAAAAAGGAAGAAGGTAAAGGACGAAGAATAGGTTTACTATTCGATAGGGTTTAAGGAATAGTGGCCAAATGGTAGAGTATTAATTTTATCTTCTAAAATATATCGCTTGTCGTCTTTGTAGCTTAATGCCCACTTTGTTTGTTTGACACTAAAAAGTTGGTGGTTATAACTTCTAATAGTGTTGAATGTTGCAGTTGTTTCAACATTTTCAAACAAACATCTTTTATAATGTTCAAACTGTACATTCTTCTTTAGGAAAGATGTCTTTATTCCTTTGGCTTTCTTCGTGACTTGATGTTCGTTCCTTTCGTTTATGTACAGTTGAAACGAATACAGTTTGGACATCAATGCTACAATTTCCATCATTGGCACACCATTTGTTTCATCTTTAAATTTTCCCAATACTTTTTTGTTTTTGTCATAGTCATAATTTGGATGGTCCTTAGGATAATCGGAAAAATCAAAATCATCTTTATATACAAAGGTTAGTAAATCCTCATACATGTCATTTGTTTTAATCCAGTAAATAAGTGCATCTGTATCCATATATGCAATACCAATGTTATCTCTTCCATAATGATTAACCATCTTCTTATAATGAAACTCGTACATGTGTGTTTTAGAAATATCTAATATTGACATTCCAAGATATAAAGGACGATCCAATAGAACTGATTTTTTGTTCATAGAAATGACGACAAGATTTTCATTTATAATTACAGATGAACCAAAGTTTGGTTGTTGCACTAGTTTCTGTAATTTTACTGGATCAGTTACTAATTTGATATTCTTATGTTTTCTTTTGTTTTCTAAAGTCTTGCCAAATATTGCATTGTTCATCAGTTTGAAGAAATCCTTTTGAAAACTTGACGTAGCCGCAGCTCTTCTTCTTGTGTTGTTGTCAATGTATGGTTTCAACCAACAAGATTGAGAGAATTGTAGTATTCGATTAATTTTTGTAATTTTTAATCCCAAGTCTAAAGCCTGTTGTATCATCCAATAATGTCCAACATACCTAGACTTATTGTTTAAAGTCATTAATAATTTCGGCCATCTTCCAGTAGGGGAAATTTCAGTCTTTGGAAGAAGTGGTAAATCGTAATGATGATCGTGAAGATGTTCAGGATATTCAAAATCAACATCAAAAATGTAACCAGTTTCACCATGCTTTGGTATATCCATAATGTTTCCAATCGATTCTGGATCTATCCATTTAAAATTATCATATGGAAGGGGATTTGACATTGCCCACCCGTATAAGTTATTTGCATCGAAATAACCTAGGAATGTCGTTGGTTTTGATGCATCATAATCGGGCAGATACTTGTTATTCGCCTTAACATGTCTGGTTACACTTTGTGTCAATCCCCCTCGAACTCCTGATTCTAACATCAAAACCATATCTATATCAGTAAGAAGTTGTAATTTACAATTTGTTTCTTTCAACATGGCTTGCCATGCTAGTCCAGGTGAAGTGTATGAATGAAGAGGGTCCAATCCATATGCTGCAAAACATGTATTTCTAAATTCTTCCATTATATCACATAATAAAGTTACATCTAATTTAACATAAAAATCTGAATATTCTCCCAATGTTGTAAATCCTAATTCATTCCATACTTTACATGCATGATCATAATCCTCTTGAGATATGTCCATGTCGTATAGTTTACTTTTAAATTCTTCTTTTGGCGGAAGTGATGTTTCATTAAACTTTTCTAAACTGTCTACATAATCATATGGGAAAACACCTTTCCGAAGTACGAGATCCAGTTTGTCGTTACTTACAATCTTCTTTGTTTCAATAAAATCTTGTTTCCTTAAATTTTCAGAAAGTTTAGACAAACTCGACGGCATAAATCGGTAGGAGTCTAAGAATCTTAATTTGACATTTCCAACCGTTTTAGAGAAACTTATAAATTTTTCTGAAGTTTCAGCCAACACATCTATCGAACCATCGTCTCTTCCTAATTCAGGTATTATAAAATGAGCATCATACCCACTGAGGTTATGCAGAACCACAGGAATAAATAGTGGTAAACGATAGCTCAAATTACATTTATTACAAGCAGCACCCCTGTAATAACCTGTAAGGTGGTCATGATCTTTAACTTTATAATTGTCAATGGTAAATTCATTTTTACATAAGAAACAATGAGTTGCATTTTCATGTTTAATTTCCTCTTCTTCCTCCATCGGTTTCATTGGTATGATATTTGTATATAATCTTTGTACATTTTCAGCTATTAAATATAAATGGTCAAGAAATATTGTTTCCACATTTTCACCACGATATACTAGAGGTTCTGAAGTTAATCCATATTGGTTTAAATGTTCTTCTGATAATGTTGATTTAACCATTAAACAAAAACTATTTGGTTTATGCATTTGATATTTGACACTTTTTCTAGCTTCACAATTTTCATCTTCTATAGGAATTAGTGTTGATTCAAAATCAGCATATATAACTATAGGGAAACGATAGTGATGATGAACTTTTTGAAATGTAACAAATGCTCTGCTTTCTGAAGGTAAAATAATTTTTGCTTCATAATTATTGTTACATAATCTTTTGTGCTCTTGTAACCATTCTATTCCTTGTCTTCCTTCTCTTTGGAAATTAAAACATCTTTTGCAGATCAGCTTTTTGTTTCGATTTTTTGAAAGTTGTTTATTAACAAGAGAGTCAAATTTCTTTATATACACATAATGAGATACATCTCCTTGTGTTAGTAGTAGTAAATCTGTATGATCTGCTAGCTCTTCTTTAGCAATACGTAAAGGATAAACTTTATTTGAACTATCTAATCCAAAAACATTAATAGATGTGCCGGGATTTTTCTTCTCAAATTTTGATATATCTTTTAGTGATACAGGATAACTAATTCCTTGAAAGTTATATCTATATCTTTGATTTTCATAGTGCTGGTTTGGTTCATTACAATGATTTGGTACAAATTTACATGTCATCGCATATCTAAAACATTCGTTATCTTGATTTTTCACATTAACACATGATCTTGTATCCTCAATTATTTTTGGTAAACGAATATAACTAGATCCCATTAGTCCATATCCATGTTTATGAACTCTTATATTTAATCCTTCAATACTTATAAGACTCCACCCTGATCCTCGTCCTTCATGTTCCTGAATTTTAGTTAATATTTCTTCTATACATTTTTCAACTATTGAATCAATGTCTGAACTTCCTATGATAGTTTGATTTTTAGTTATAAATCCTCTTGGTGATAATTCTTCTTGTACATTTATAAACATAGCTTCTAGTAGTAATCCAAATTTGAGAAAATTTAATCTTTTTAATTCTTCTTTTAAAGTTCTACTGATAATTGGTTTTGCTTCTCTAATAAATTCTTCTAAGTTTAAATCTTCATTTTGAATCTTATGATGCATTACTACCTTTCCGGGTAAAGCTGATACTTGTAAATTTGGTAAAGTTGTTGTAGGTCTTGCTGTTATTTCATTTTGTTCTTCTTGTTCTTCTTGTTCTTCAATGTTGTTGTGAATTAGTTCCTTATGTATTTCTAACAGAATATCATCATTAAACGATTCCAAACATTTATCGCAATGATACATGTTTGGTGGTGTTCACTCTTCAAAATTTCGCCAAGAAATGAAATGAGCTCTCCCTTTCCTTCTTTTATAATAGTTCCCCCACTACTATTTCATCTTCTTCTTCTTCACTTTCAGAAGAAAACAAACGTCTTGGACAAAATATTAATCTTCTACAAACAGATTCTTCATTAGTATTCTCTATATGAATTGGAGTTTCAATATGTATTTCTTCTATTCAAATGATGACGAAGACTCTGATATTACTACATCCATATCCAAATTTTCATTCTTCACATCATTGGCATTTTCTTCTTCTGATGTTGTTACATCCACATCCATATCATTTATAGTTTCTACTTCTGAAGTTTCGCTATTATTTTCATCTTCTTCCATATTTAAATCCTCTAATTGAATTTTATACAATATTTCAATCATAGATTTCCTTGGATAATCGGTGTTGTCCACAGGAGCCGTTTCCAGTAAATGAGGAATAACTGTTTTTCATCCGGCTTATATGATATTTTGCTAAGTATGTCAAGGTCATTTTTGATTAAGCGAGAACTGGGAATAGATCACTAAGCAGCATGATGATTCATTACTACAAAGTGATCTATTCCCCACTCTCTAAGAAGTGTCCAATCAATAACCAAAGTCCAAGTTCATTTTTTTTTGTTTTGTTTAATTTAAGTCTTTTACATCTTCTTCTTTTATTACACAATTTATAGGTTCACTGTTCGATGTTTCAATATGTTGTTTTATCTTGTGCTCCAGCTCTTCTATTCTTGCTTCCTTTATCATTAATTCCGATTGTAAGTAACTGATGTAATCAGCCGCCATGTCTACCGTTCTTGATCTTATTTCTCCTAACTTAACACCAGGAATCAATCTCTGTAGTTTGTAAAATCTCAACCTTATTCTTGACTCTCTTACTTTAGCCATTTCTCGAAATCTTTGTTTTCTATCTTCTTCTTTGCTTGTGGTCAAGTCCATACTTCTGACAAGTTTACTTTCAGAGTGATTCCTCTATAGTAGGCTTCTCCTTTATACACTTTCCCCCACCATTTTCAATTTCCCCCACCCTACTAATGTAGGTCAAGGTCATCCAATATAACGCGAGAACGAGGAATAGAGCACTAAGTGGCATGTTAGTCCATTACCACAAAGTGATCTATTCCTCGCTCTCTATTCTACATCTACTTTTTTTTCATTTTACTATTTTATTATTTTTTTTTTGTTTTTCTTGGGGGGAATGAGTGTTTACTTTTTACAATGTTCATTCTTCTTCTCCAACTTTTCAATTCTTTCTAACAATTCCAACAAATATGCATTGGTTGCTTGCAAAGTTTGTATTCTAGTACATCCCACTTTAATAGAGGGAACTGTTAACTGTAATTTTGTAAATTCTATCCTTTCTTTCTTGCACCTTTCTCTCATGTATGTGTTTTTCCTGATTCTTCCTGATTGAGCTGATATTAACTTATTACAATCCGAATGGGGTTTTAATACTTTAAATACTGATGTACAAAAATTAGTTGATGTTTCGGCTGTTGATTTTCATAGAAATTTTGTGTTGAAGTAGTAGTTTGCTGATTTCCATAACAATTTATACTTGAAGTGGCCGGTTGCTGATTTTCATACCAAATTGAACTTGAAGTACTAGGCAGCTGATTTTCATACCAATTTGAATTTGAAATGCTAGGCTGATGATTTTCATAACAATTTGAACTTGAAGTATTTGGTTGATAATTTTGATGCCAATCCACAGATGCCAATACAGGTGTTGTGGAAGGATGCTCCATCGTTGTATAGAGTGAATTCTGTTCTACAATTTTGCTGGTTTTATCTCATTTCCCCCACCAATAACTTCTACATTTCCCCCACCACAATAATTTAAATTAGATACCAAACTTCTAGGGTCACATCCAAATCTTCTTCTTTTAAATATTTTATAAATGCAGAGCTTTCTGATGTTACATTAGGTGTGTTTAAATATGCCATTATTTTGTCATGACTTTCTTCATTGTGAATATAGCAATGTACATTTAGCAACTTTTGATTATCTTCTTTAGACTTGACAAATCCTGCAACAGAGCTCCAATCTTCATATTTAATTTTAAAATGGCAAACTTCGAACTGCATGTTGTTTCAACAAATGCTGCAACAATATTAAAAGTCTCTTCAAACAACCTACATTTATACAAGTTCTCCCACCACTTTATAATCCCCACTCTTTTTCTTCCCCACCTTCTTCATATGTAGAAGGGGTATCATGATTTTAATGCACTATACTTAATAAATTCAAACAAGTTTTGTGCACAAATGTTACATTTTTTCTTGACTGTTTCAAATTTCATCACTTGGCCTTTTACAAGGTGAACTAATTTACCTCCATCATCTTCAAATTGTTCAAAGTCTAAAACAGATGCTTTTCCACAATCATGACACATTTTTGTTCCATCTTCAAAAATAAAAGCAAGATAAATACCAAATCCACTATTGTCCTTCTTAAATTGCATGACCATTTCACGAATTGGTTGAGGTATTTCACATTTATTTGATGTTATTATATAACGGTAAAGAAACCCATTATTGATAATTTGTTGTAAACACAAAACTAACAAGCTGTCCATAGTGTTAGACTTGTACTGAAAGTTATATCCATAACTATCTCTTTATATGCTCTTACCCCCACCACTTTTATGTAGGTCAAGGTCATCGGATATTAAGCGAGAACTGGGAATAGATCACTAAGCGGCATGTTATTACATTACCACAAAGTGATCTATTCCCTATTCTCTAAAAGGGGTGCTGATAATTTAGATTCCTAAAATTTCTTTTCCTTCTTCTTCACCTTCTTGAACAGTTGTATTACCAGACATGTGTGATATTAATTTCTTCAATTCGCGATTTTCCATTTCTAATCTTTTCAATTTTAGATCTCTTGCTTCAACTTGTACTTTCAAAAATTTGATATAACTTCCAGCCCAGTGGAGAGTTTTCAATCTTGGTGCTCCAAGTTCAATTCCTGGTATTTGAAATTGTAGTCTATTGAATTCCATCTTCATATCTTCTCGGTCTTGTCTTTCTTTTTCTAGTCGTTTTAATCTTTGTTTTTCCCTGAAGGAAGAAGTCGGTACATGATGAAACATTTTGATCAACAATTTCTTGAAGAGTGAGCTTCTACACAGATAGTCAACACATTTATCCACCAAATTTAAGTCAGTAGTGGGGAGATGCCAATGGTGGGGAGACGTCAATGGTGGGGAGAGTTATACTAATGTAATGGTTATTTCTACCGTTACACTCGCTCCATTCTCGAAAAGATATTTGTAATATGGTTCTGGATATTGTTCTCTTTCAGATCCTGCATGTTCTTGAATAAAGTCGAAAGCCAATCTTTTTGAATAATCATTATGAAACACTTCTCTAACACAAACAAGAATTTTTTCTTCCAAAAATTTTACTTGAACTAATGGTATTTTGCTTACATCGTCCTTGTCCATGATGGGTAGCTTGTAGGTAAAAGTATTAGGTGGTAGTTTTTGTGGTTTATCAAGTAGAGAACAAAATTTTCTGTACAATTTCTCCTCAATGTCTGGAAAACGATGTATATCAAACAGATTGTAGTATGAAGGATCAAAAGGTATTTTACGAAACATCTTCAGTCACTCGTCTCCCTAAGACTGATCTCCTGCACAAATATTTAACACATTTATAAACATTCCCCCACCAACTTTTAACTTGTGGTAGCGATATTTTTCCCCCACTACTTCTTCAAAATGGTGGGGGTACCTTAGTCCGATTCAGATTCAGATTCAGAAGACAGTAAAGGTGATATGGGTGATTCCAACGATGAATCCAATATAAATATTTCAATAGCTTCCTTCATTATATCTTCATCACTATCGTTTATCATTTCTTCAAATATTTCTTGTTCAATCTGTACCATTTCTTCCTCTTCCATCGTAGAATCATTATTAGTTTCATTATAATTTTCCTCTATGTTTTCTTCCTGTATTTCATTTGTGCTTTCAAAAACATCTTTAACTTCAAAATAATTAATAAATGGAGTATCTTTAGACAACATGTTTATTTACTACTTCTTTTACTTCAAATAACAAACTATGTATCGCTTACTTAGTCTTATATATACTCCTACCCCCACTATTTTTGCAAAACAAAGGAATGGGAGGGGGGTTAGTATCTATTCTTCTCTATCTAGGTTATATTTCATTGCTGTCACATCTACTATAATTTTCTGCTCTTCAATTTTATTGCGAATAAATATTGTCCAAGGAAATAGTTCATTAATATCGTTAATTGTTACTTTTATACTATACAAAATTTCAAAATGTTCTACTAATGAAACAAAAACAATAACTCCTAGCTCATTGTTTGCCATAATTTTTTCTTCAATTTTTATCCGTAAGTTTGTTATTAAACTCCATATATTAATATCATTGGCTATAAAACCATCAAGTCTGGTAAGCATCTTGATGCCGCAAGGTGTGGGTACAGACTAGAAACTTGGAGGTTCATAGCCTGCCTTTTTATCAATTTTAAAAATGGGGAGGGGGAAGGAATAAGGATTGGGAAGGGATAGGGTGTAGGGTGGGGGAAAGGTAATTTTGTTATTACACTACTTGTGCAAGAAAATAGCCACCAGTGTCCACACCTTGTTCATAGCACTCCATCATAGATTGTGCCCACTGCAACATGCGGTCTCTGTCATTTGGTGTGATAAGGAAAGAATGACTATCACCATACAATATAAAAGAGTCAATTCGTATATAACATCCTAAATTTAACCATTTATTAGCTTCAACCAAAAATTTTTCTATTGTATCAAATGGAAATTGTGGATCAATTGCTATAACTTTACGTTCTTCACTAAGTTCAACACTATAATCATCATCGTCTTCACTCTCACTCTCACTATCATTATTTAAAATGTCTTCAGGTTGTAGAAAAACATCGGAAATTTCAGAATAATTTAAATGGTAATTCACATTAGGAGGCATATTTGCTGTGATGTACTTGACAGCACAAAGTGCAAGTATAGACTAAAAACCTGAAGGTTCATAGCCCGCCTTTTATAAATTTTAAATATGGGGAGGGGGAAGGAATAAGGATTGGAAAGGGATAGGGTGGAGGTGGGGAAAGAGTAATGTAGTTATTAAGCCACTTTCCAACTATGAATCCAATATAAATATTTCATTAGCTTCCTTACTTCAAATAACTAACTATGTATTGCTTACATGATAAAATTTCAATTTCATTAATTTCATTTTCACTGTCATCTTCACTGTCATCTTCAATTTCATCTTCACTGCTACTATCCATATTTTCTATCACATTTTCTTCATGTTCAATTTCATCTTCACTGTCATTTTCTTCTTGTTGTTGGAAATCATCTACTACATCATCTTCAGGTGGTTGAAAAACATCAGCGTTTTCAGAAGGATTAAAGTTTTCATTAGGGTAAGGAAGCATTTAAAAAAAATAAAAATATTAAGACTGGCAGAAACAAAGCAACAAGAGCGGTGAAAGAAACCAGAATGAAACACTAGCCATAGCCGGCTCAGCTTTTATAACGGTATGCAAATGAGAGGGGTTATCAGCCGGTCATGACCGGTCATTGGCCCAGAAGGTGGGGGAAGAAGTAGTGGGGGAAGGAGTGGTAGGGGAAGGGGGGGGGTCCATTTTTTCGGGGGGGGGGCTCCATTTTGGGGGGGGGGGTCATTGACCTTTCAGGTCCGGTCATTGACCCTAAGGAGTGGGGACGGACACAGAACCCTCCTTTGCTTACTACTACACGGATCAAACTAGCCATGTAGCAGAACTTATTTCTGCTAAGTCGCATGTAAGCTACATAGCTTACATCCCTAAATTTAAGTCTTAGGTGGCCCTGAAAAGGGCCGTTTGGCTGGGTTTGGTGGACTGCTATGGAGCTTAAGGCATAAAAAAATAAGGGACTTCACTGTTGTTTTCCAAATGAATTTCAGCAGGATCGGCTTGTATAAACTTGTACAAATTAAGTGCACAAATATCGCATTTTTCTTCTTCTGGGATCATAAACTTGTATGACAAGTAAGATTTGTATTCATAAACTCCACCATCTATTATAAAATCCAATAATCCATTTCCTATTGCAGCCGAACCGCATTCTGGACACATATTTGTTCCATCCATAAATTTATACTGAAGGTAATGAAAAACTCCAAAATTTTCCCTATAAAAAGAATACACTTCTTGACGTAGTGTTAGTGGAAGGTTTGCATCTTGAAATGCAAGTTCCACCAACACTATATTTGAAACTATCTGTCGCAAACATAATTCTAATAGAGTAGGCATATTGCGGCGGTGGCCTCACGGAATGGAATGAAGACTCTGGAGTAGCTAGTGTAACGGTTAGATGTAGGTAGACAACCGGTCATGACCGGCCATTCACCCAGACGAGTGGTAGGGGAAGGAGTGGTGGGGGAAGGAGTGGGGGGGGCTCCATTTTTCGGGGGGGGGCTCCATTTTTTCGGGGGGGGGGTCATTGACCTTTCCGGTCATTGACCCGAAGGAATGCAGACAGACACAGAACCATCCTTTACTCACTACTCACATGAAAGTAGGTCACGAGACTTAGAGTGTTAAAAAATAATGGGGGAGAAACACAACGCTATAACGCATTGTGTTTCTCCCCCATTATTTTTTAGCAACAATTTGGAAAAAACTAAGTGAATTTACTGTTTACGCCCCCACCTTGTAATACGATCCTTTTTATCCCTGAGGAGAAAGTCTTGAGAATCTAAAGTATTAAATCTCTTCTCTTTACACAAATTCTCACAAACTCTAATTTTATATTTTAAGCCGTTACATTTTGCCAAAATGTGTTGGTGGTCAACAACACTTAGAAAAAAATATTTCAAACCTTTCTTAAGCCTCTCTCCTCTGACGGATATTATTTTAGGATTGTCTTCAACGGTGGGGGTTTCTGTCAGTTGTGGTTCAGAAATATGTTTCACAATATGTACACGGCAAAAACTTTCATTTTTAACACATTTCCTCCCACAAGCTGATCCTTTCTTAATTCCCTTAATAAGCATTTCAGGGCAAGTAGTGGGACGGCTAAATGCCCTACGACGCTCTTCTTGTAATGATCGAAATTGCTCTGAAGGAGCAGGTTTAGGGGCAGGTTTAGGGGCAGGTTTAGGAGCTGGTTTAGAGGAATTAGTTTTGTAATAGGTATGGTCTTCAAGTGTAGCAAGTGGTGGGGTAGGAGGCAATGGTGATAGTGGGGTGATGGGTGTACTAAGGCGATGAAGAATAGTTTCAAATGAAGGAGTCTTAGGATGGGGAGCTGGCTTCTTCGGTGGCGGCATCATAGTTGATAGCGGTGCAGAGTCATTTGAGAGCGAAGGCGGTGAAAAAATACTACGAGGTCTAGAAGAGTTGGTTGGCGGAAGAATAGCTCCAGAAGTTGAAGGTTCAGATGAAAGCTTCTTCTTATACCAATCCGGACAGTTTTTCAAGCGAAGAGTTTTGTTTGATGCAGTAACAGCGGTAGAAGTCGAAGTCGAAGTCGAAGTTGAAGTAAAAGTTGAAGTGGTAGAAGTAGTAGAAGTAGTAGTAGGCACAGAAGACATCGTTATAACTCCAAGTTCACAGCGTAACGTCTGGAATCGGAATGAAACACTAGCCCCGGCCGACGCGTCTTTTATAACGGTATGCAAATGAGAGGGGTTAGCAGCCGGCCATGACCGGTCATTGGCCCGGGAGGTGGGGGAAGGACTGGTGGGGGAAGGAATGGTGGGGGAAGGGGGGGGCTCCATTTTTTCGGGGGGGGGTCATTGACCCTTCCAAAAGTGGGTCAAGGTCATTCAAGATTTATAATGATCCAAGGTGATGGGAACAGTAATACTGTTCCCACCACCCTGTTTGCCTAACGGTTCCCACTCCCAACCCACTAGTTACGTTCTGCAAGGGACATCGACGCAATTTTGTTTGGACCGTCCGGGTCTACCGTAACGGTCCGGTCCGGGTCTACCGTAACCGTGAATTCCAAGGGAAACTGGAACACCTAATGCAGAAACGCAACTCTAACCCCACCCAAACTAATCCCACCCATCATATTCCTAAACAAAATGCAAAAAAAAGTCCGGCTTGCGGATGTCCCACCCATTTTAAATGAAGTTCAACTGAACTTCTGAATTTACAGTTGATCTACCCCCTAACATCTAGCTGTAAGGCAAAACAAATGCACAAAACAAACATAAATTATTAGTACCAACACATCATTATTAAAAACCAAATAATTCAACACAACCAAATACCATCATTATTCTTAAAATTAATACACCTTAATGCTAAATACCATCATTATTCTTAAAAATTAATACACCTTAATGCTAAACCCAACTTATAACTAACATCGCAATGCGCAAATTATTTCTTAAATTAAATACACCTTAAAACTAAACACACACACACACACACACATACCACATTGCATTAAAAAACGCAACATAGTAGAAGAAGTTCAAATATATATAGGCCTACTATATATTTGAAACCTCTTGCTGAGTCGCCAACAACCTTTCGCTATGAAAGTTTGTTGGCGACTGAAGCAAAGATATAGCTCCTATCGCTCCTCGGGTTTTCAAGGAGTGGGGGAAGTTGTTTCACTCCAGTACAGTGTTCAATCCAGTCCAGTTCACAGCGGTATAAAAGGAAGGTAAAGAAGTGGGGAGCGGCGCATGCGCAACAACACAAAACCAAGGTTTGAGGTTAGAATTATCCATGTGCAGTAGCGCTAAAGTGAGTAATACAGGACTAGGCGCATGCGCATAGCATAGACTCATTCCGATCCGGACAACTCGTTGCATGCGCAGCAGGTTTGAGGTTAGAATTATCCATGGCAGCTGCCATATTTCGTCTGGTTTCACCACATAAAGTCAACAACCTGTGATGACCGGCCATTGACCTGGAGGAGTGGGGGGAAGGAGTGGGGGAAGGAGTGGGGGAAGGGGGGGGGGCTCCATTTTTTCGGGGGGGGGGCCTCCATTTTTCGGGGGGGGGGGTCATTGACCTTTCCGGTCGGTCATTGACCCCAAGGAGTAGGGATGGACATGGAACCTTACTTCTCTTACTACTCAGGTGAAAGTCGGTCGACCAGTCATTTGCTCACCATCTGCCGCCATCTGGCTGGAGTTATTGCCTCTATAAAAGTGGGTAGTTTATCGCGCCACAAACATTCATTGCCTTGCATCCGCTCAGTCATCATCTCTCATTAGTTTTACATTATGACTACTTCGGTAACTAGGTTTGAGGTTAGAATTGTCCATGGAATAAACTTCGTTACTTTTAGCATTCATATTGTAGGTTAATTCTAACCTACAAAATTACTACTCCGGCATTTTCTTTTACACTTCATTTTATATCTCAGTCTTCTTTTAACTTCTAAATGTAACACATCGGTTACAATGAATACACAATGTTTAAAATTAAAGCTTTTGCGAACACAACACATATTACGAAGTACTTCTAAACCTTCAATTTCAAAGTGTAAAACTAATTTAAATAGAGTTAGGAAGAAGTACAGTTTTAACCCATTATACTGTTCGACAACTTCTCAGGTTAATGTTGATGATAGTGTTATTTACGACATTTTACGTTCTATGTTACACTTCAATAACTTTGAACTTGTTACACCTATCGACTGTGTTCAACAAGTTTTTTTTATTTTACCCCCACCATTCCTTATATAAGGGCCCCGACAATAATTCCTACTTCATTATCTTCTATGCTCTTCAGCTAACAACATCTCCACTCTAATTTACACTACAATAATAATGGAAACCAACCAAGAAAATGTTCAAGTTCATGAAATATCATCAACAACTCATCCAAGGGAAAATCCTTCTAGAAATTCAACTTCAACAACTCCTCAGAACCCTGTACAAGTTCCAGATGTATCTTCTACAACAATAAATGATGTAGAAGCTATTCTTCAGTCCCTTGTCGGTTTCGACTGACCTGTATGATGATCACCGATAAACTGAACTCTTAGAGTTCACTCTTTTTTAAAACCCCCTCCATATGACCTTGAAGCAATTATCCCCTCTCCTTTATACACTAACTCCTACTTCAAAAATTAACACCATCTGCTCACCCCTTCTCCACCCCTTCATTTGATTTAGCCTCTCCCCACCTGCAGCTATATGGTATGGCATATGGCGGCAGCAACTGATTTGGCAGCTGGCCGATGGCAGCTGGCCGGCAGCGGCTGGCAATTGGCACGACTTCCGTTTTGAAAGTAACCAAACCCCACTACTTCTGTTCCATCATTTAAAAAATTGTGGATTTTAATTATATTAAGATCATATAACTAGTAAGAAAAACGCCAAAAATGGCTAGGGATCAGCATCATATTATTATTAATGGAGATAGTATAGGTCAGTGTTATCTGGTAGCCAGGACTATAGGAAGGTTTAAACAACCACACACGCCCCTCTCCTACAGAAGATTCCAAAAGACGTAGTAATAAATAGAATGAATTATCAATGAGTTTTCGGGAATCCATAAAACTATTTTTAATTAATAGGCCGACCACATTTATTTGTATTACTGTTTTAAGCGATCGCGGGAAAACATATAAATCGTACGCGGTTTTCTTGGTGGTACGTTAGTAATTTACCCAAATATAATGTTATAACTACCTTATTAAATTCAAGAGTATTAAATTTGTGTTTTATCTAATGTATTTGGAAATTATTAAATTGGTTTTACTAACAATGAGAAAAAATATCTGTAAACAACTTAACCCTAGAGAGGTCGCACTTTTTGCTCGACACATTTGTTCGCATGGAGTCATAATGACCACAAAGTATTTTGGGATATATTGCAGTATAAGAGTAATCAAATCTTTTTGTAATTAATTTTTATTTACTTAGACATAATATAACATTTACATAAATAATATTTTATTACTTACAAAATGAAATTTAGTTATTTCTTCATATACAAAATTTCACGACACATTTGGTCGCATGGTATGAAAATGACCGCAAATTGTAAATTGGGGGTATATTGCAGTAAATAGTAATCAAATCTTTTTGTAATTAATTTTTATTTACATAAAAAATGTAACATTTACATAGTTAATATTTTATTACTTAGAAAAATAAAATTTAGTTATTTCTTAATAAACAAAATTTGCATGACACATTGGTATACCATATATCGATATACCTCGATATGGTCGCGTGGTGTCAAAACGACCGCGCTCCACAAACAAACGTACGCACAGATCGAATGCTCGCAGCAAACCGATCGATATTTTGCTGATGGGGGTAGGGGAAGATGGAGGGAGAATACTAATGGAACAGTTAATGGAACAACTGATGTTATGAGTGATAATATAAAAACATGATGTATTAAATGTTATAATAACTATAACATGTCTCGTTAATTTAATAGTTTATTTTTTTTATCATCCTATATAACAATCACGGTTTAGATTCATGCTTATAGAGATTGAAAACTATCTTCCTTTAATATGCCAGAAACTCACAGAAAACTTCCGTTTCGTCCTGACACAATAATTAATTATAATAAATATTATATTTGTTCGGCTCGTTCACTAAATAATAATAAAGAGATCTAAACAAGAATCTAGTCTACTAATAAATATTTTTATATAATGATACTTCTTAATACTTGTACAATAAAGTTTCAACTCAAAAGGTTCTAAGAAAATGTTTAAAATTTGTTTCTCTAATAAATTGAGACAAATTTCTGTTTATATAAGTTTTCATACATATCAACATAGTGTTATGTCGGATATGCTGTTTGAATCTAATATCAGTTGGCACAAACAATATTTAATTTTAACTTGCCTTGTCTCAATTGTTATATTAAATCAAATTGTATCCACAGTGCAGTATTAATTAACGGAATTTAAACTAATTAATAAGTATTTACAAACACCTCTACACTATATATCCACGATCTCCACAATCTACTGATATATATTTTTGATGGATTATTAACCATTTACAAAAACTAATGTAAAAAGTAAAATAAAAAATACTTGGAACTATTAAAAAATTACTATTACACTAGCGTATAAAAGTTCTTAACTCTAAACCGATGAAAATAGAATATAAATTCAATTAGAATTTTAAGACAGCTCCTGAGAAACGGTATAAGAGGCTTTAGCTGATTTTGTATGCAAATTGGTTCGGCAGTTTAACAATGTTTAAGTTTTCAACCCACAGAATCCTATCTCAAAATTCTTTTCAAATATTTAAAATTATTTATAAAATATAGTTATTAATTTTAAATAATTGTATAACATTCAGTAATATTTATGTATAGTAATATTGTCCAATTGCTACTAAACAACAGATATTAAATAATTATTCTTTAACTTTTGATTGATATTTATTTGAACACTGCCTAGTAAAATGATCTAATATTTAAAAAAAGTTAAATGATTAAAATGCGTTAATTTACTTGTGTTAATTATGTTAAAAATTTTAAATAAATATTAATAAAAATTTAAACTATGTATGCATTTGCATTTATAATGTATTTATTATGCTTAGTTATTCTAGTCATAATGCTTAATTGCTGTGTAATGTCTGTTTCTTTCATACTACATTGAAATTGAAAACCATATACTGTATGTAACTTTTTATTCTAATTTTCGTCTTTTCTATTTGAGCATTTTATATAAAGAGATGTTTTAACCTCAAAATGTTACTCTCAAAAAGTAATTTGGAGATTCATTTGCAATATGTTAAAGGATATTGTGTACATATAACACCTTATAAATACTATATCTCAACCATGCAAACAAACGTAAAAACGAAAAGATTTTAAACATCATAACTAACCTGCACTTTAATAATCAATGTTGAAATGTCAACATTCATGGTCAATGATGAAATGGTATTTTGATCGGTCAATTACTATAATTTGTTTATATACATATTTTTTACAAACAAGAATGCAGGCAAAACCTGACTGAAAACAGCGTTGCTGTGAGCGCCTTTGCGGTGGCCTAACACAACCCTATGTTGAAGTAAAAGGAAAGCCAATGGCCCCATTTGGCCGAGTGTATAAGCTGTTATGGGGTGCACTTTAGCACATAAAGGGTCATAAAGATATTGTATATCATGGGGAAGAGGTTTTATATTATGAGTTATCTACATCGCTGATAGTTTACCAAGTGCGAAGGATAAAATTAACAATTTTGTTTCTAAACATCTGTTTGACTTGATATACTTCAAATTGAAACCTTCAGAGTGCAATATTTTTCATCATAATACATTATCTTGTATATATAATAAGAAAAGTGGTTTATATATTAAATTTAGGTTTAAAATTGAAAATGTTGGCGAGTGTTGAACTCCAAAACTTAACTTAAAAGTGAATTGAATTAAAATATACATAGTATGAATAGTATACATGAATATAAATATTCATAGTAAAAAACTGAAAATGTGTGCAAAACCAAAAACGGTCTTCTTATTCTTAAATTTGCTCCTTCAGATTTTTTACTTGTATGTTTCTGGCTTTTTTTCATCCTGTAAGCTCTTCATTAATACAGCCAATAAAAAAGATGTCATGAGCTTTCCAATTTAGTGAACGGACGCCGAAGGTATATCTCCATTTATTGCTAAAAAAGCACACAAAAAGCGCTAAATTAATGACATTATTTTAAAATAATTATTGCGATAAAATATTATTTTATTAATGTAGGCCTTCTTAAATATTAATGTTCAAACAAACATATTTTTTCAAAATACATTGTTGGAATTTTTTTAAAATCTTGACGCTGGGTTGCCTCCCCATCGTTATAATTTTACAATCGACAGTGCAGACCTGTTTGGAGCTGCATCGCCGCACAATATCGCCACAGTCAGCACACAGTCAGCATTATCCACCGATATTCTGTTTACGTTTCTTTTACCCCTTACTGTCACTGTACAGTCACGTAAAGCAAAAAACTTGTTATCATAAACCCTTTTTGAATTTAATTGAACCATTTAAAATTTGTTAACGTTAAACTTATATTTATATAAATAAAAAAAAACAACAAACAAATATACGAATTAAATTGTTTGTTTTAAAACATTACTTGTACATTTAGAGACTCATACGACATCTACAAAATGAATAGACAAGCTGGAAAACAGTTCTTAAATAATTAAACAAAGTTGGTTCTAAATAAAGTTGGTTAAATAGATAGTTAAACTAAGTTGGTTAAACGACTTGGGCACTGGGGCCTGTGTGTCAGCACCGGTTTGGTTCCAGAAAATATAAAAACTAGATTAATAAAAACGTCAACAAAATGGTTTAAATTACCTGTTACTGCCAAGTGATCCTTAGATTAGGTAAAGACGACCTATGGTTTCGAACATCAAGGTGTTCATTTTCAAGTCTGAATCAAGAAGTTAAAACATTATTCCTTTTCGACGTTGGAATGTGAAGAGGTTGTCAAATGGTACAATTTACACAAGACAAACACATAAGAATTAAATTAATAATTAATTCAAATTAATTCAAATACATTAAATTAAAACCCTGGCCTGACTCAAACTAAAATATTTTAGTGTATATCATGACTCACCACCCACCGCCGCGCCGGCGTTCCGTTTCGGTTATTTTTTGTCTTTTTGTCTTGGCCAGTGTTTTAATTTAATGTTATCGTGTGTGTCTGTGTTGTGTAAATTATACCATTTCACGACCTCTTCACATTTAAACGTCAAAGAGGTATAATGATTTTAACTTTATGATGCTAACTTGAAAATGAACAACTTGGGGTAGAAGTAATAGGTCGTCTTTATCTAATCTAAGGATCACTTGGCAGTAATAGGTAATTATTTAAAACCATTTCGTTAACATTGTAAGTGATCTAGAGGCTATTTCATCATAATCAAAACGTATAAATATTAAAATGTTCAGATTGTTTAACTTTTTAAATTCATGTTAAGGTGTTATATATCAATGTTAAATATTGTTTTATTGTTTGAAGTGTTTTATTAATGAAACATTACTGGAATAATACCTCACTATTATATTTTATAAGCCGTTTGAATTAAATTCAAGAACAGTGTAGTAGATGTTGAAAACATTTCAAACGTATTATATCACGGCTAGATGAATATCGTATGATGTTTAAAGGAGTGAGTTAGTTTTCGTACACTCAGTGGTTGTCATTTTGTGTTTTCTGTTCTGTGAAAATGGGCCAGCTAATCAAGTTAGTTGTCTACCAGGAGCTTTTTCACTTAGCTATTGGTCGCTATCCACTTACAACTGTGATTCCGACATAAGCGTAGAAACTGAACTTTTTATTTATATGCAACAAATGTGTCAGTATGGAGACACAAAGAAAAAAATTATCGATAGCAACGGTGTTATTAATATTTTTTTAGTGTTTGTATGAATAATGTTTTGAAATAAAATGAGCTCAAAATACAAGGAACAAAAGTATTAAATGATGTGCCAGCAATTAATTATATAGCCATTATTACGACTGTATTATCTAAATTTTAATAGGCGAGCATGTTACTTTTCCTCCTTTTTCTCAGCTCGTGTGTGTCATAGAAGAAATCACATTCCATTAAAAAGGTGATGTCCTGTAAATGAACTCTATAATCTCTTTATAATTCACATGGGCCCCCTGTATTATCCCCTACATTCTTTTAAAGTTTTGATATTAATCTTATGAAAGAATTATATTGAATTCTTTATAATTCAAAGAATTCAATATAATTCTTTGAAATTATATTTAATTTAAAGATATAATTATAATTTTAATTTGTAAGTTATAAGATGACAATCTAATAATTAACAAATTGAACACTGAATTGATAACACTGTTATAATAACGAATTATAACAAATAACGAAGAACAAATGTTTCAGTTCTAACTGTTCAAAAATATTTTTTTAAGTAATTGGATGTAGATCAAATACAAATCTTTGGTGAATTTAAACAATTAGACGGTCTCTAGTTTATGTTTTGTTTTATAGTCAAATTAAGTAACTTTCTCACGAAGCAGTTCCTTAGTTTACAAATGTTATCAATTTTAATACTATCATAATGATTACAATATCAATAACTGTGCAGTAACTGTATAAAGACATTCAATCAAATGTAATTGAATATAATACCTACGAGTTATATAAGGAATACAAACAGGGAAATTTTTAATAAACTGCTACGAAAACACCAGAGTAATATCTTGCTTCAGTTCACCCTTTTTAATAAAATTCTATCTCTTAGGGATAAACTAAAGTGGTATTTATGGAAGTCTTGTCATCTATGTAACCTAATAACATATATTAAAATTTGAAAGTTTCTTAGGATTACGAAAAAGATAAAGAATATTAAATGTGTCAACATTTTAAACATTTGCGTATCTTAAAAAATGCTTGTTATTAATAATATATAAACACTTTATTACTTATTTGAATTAAATTAAAATTTATCTACAGTTAAAATTACGAAAAAGTAGGCCAGTAAAAACAGTTTAACATACCGTGCATTACTTAATTTAGAATTCTTTTGGCTAATATACAACTGTGATCAAAATAGATTCAGAACTTTACAAATTAGTTTTATTGCAATAATATTTGTTTTCATTACTAGTTTCGAAAGCAGGTCCAACCATGGGTGGAACGGCGGCATGGGGAAGTGGACTAGTACCTGACCTTATTCCTGACAGGTCACAGCTATTATCGGTCATACCTGTATGCGATGAGCAAGACCGGTTCAACGGAATGCATTTGTTGCCCGGGCGTTCCCAACGATGCGAAGCACACCACTGCCCCCATCGGGAAGGGCCCCGCCTGGAGGCCACACAAACGTTTGGTGCATTTTTGGCGGACTCGGTCTTCCAAAAGTTCTTGGAGGGTGAGGGCTGCTGGGATTTTTTTCCAAGTACGTAAGGGGCATTCTCCTTACAAAAAAGAAGCCAAGCAGCTCAGACCCCTGACCGTGTAGCTGGTCAAGGAGTGAGACCAAATGGGCTTAGGCTAATTTAAGCTTAACGTGATGTAATGTGACAAACAATTTCAGGCTATATTCCTAAAGAGTGGAGGAAATTTTTTAGTGGGTATGCCTATTTTAGGGGTGTCCCACACTAGAGGCTGGACGCCTGTGTCCATAATACATTTTACATGCCTGTCCTTAAAAAAATAAATCAATAAATAAATAATATTAAAAAATAGTCTCGAAAGTGACTTATTGCGGGGAATGATTGTATCTACTTATAGAAGGCTATCGAGCCAAACAATGGGAATTTTGAGACGAGTATTGAACATTATTTTTCATTACGATATCGAAAAACTAGTAAACAACATGAATATTTTTGTTTATTCAATTTATTTTAGAGAAAAAACCGAACTCATAACGCAGAGTTTGTTAACGTGATTATGTTAAGGTACATAAGCACGGAAACAATGAAACAGCAAATAATGCAACAGCTGATAAGCATAATGCAACAGCTGATCGGTCTGCACAGCAAAATCCCATAACGGTTACTTTCCGTACACCACAAATACACATAAAGTTAACGTTATGTAATTTTGCCGTGTATTAGCCGGAATAACATATTTTATTAGCTCATTTTACGTTTAGAAAGTAGATTTTCGTGTGTAGAGTAATGAAAATAAAATTTAGTAAAATACATGTCCCTATTGCAAAAATTATTGTTTGCCTAATGGTGGATAGCCTTTAGCGTGACATTTATTTTGACTGAAACCTTTTATCAATTCTCTTTGTTTCAAATTAACAGTTTTCTCTACCATCTACACATGATAACTGAAAACGTATTATTTCTATCTTAGTTTAGATATGTAGATTCTCTGTAATTTAAATGTTAATATTAATTTAATATCACCTTAATGACTTTGTAAACATTATTAACTTTGACAGTGACAAATAATTACATTAAACGAAGAACATATTAGTATTAATAAAATGGTACAAACAGATTTTTTATCAGAACAGATATTTTTATGACCCTATTTTGGCTAAACTCCACCCCATAAAGGATCTATATACGGCCAAATGGTGCCATTGGCTTTACTTTTACATCACCGTTCGGTTTTGTAAGGAGGCCATAATGATTTTACTACTACCGTTTTTGGCCGGAGTTCAGACTTGCTTGTTATACTATACCATCTGTCTTTTATTAGAAACAATTTTAGTAGAGATATCCTTGATAAACTTAACTCCACCGGTATTTGGTTTATGTACTAGATAGTGTGGTTTTAAATTACCTTATCGTCTCCAGTTACTTAAAAAATAAAGTAATTTAAAAACCACACTATATAGTCATACCAGTTCGGGGCAATAACAAAAATGAAATCAAATTATGTACTAGGTTTACAGCAGTATTAGACGACAGTATTATTATGTATGTAATGTATAATGTAGATAAAGCAATAAAAAGTAATTCTAGGACAATTTGTTCATTCAAATGTCCGAAAAATTTTAACAGCGTATTAAGACTCTGCATTCAAAATATACCAGTTGTCCACAAAGGCTTGCCCTGATTTCATAGCTTTGCTGCATGGACACCATTACAGTCACACCCATTAATTTTTTTTTTTTCAAGGAAATGTAATCTAGTGTTTTCTTCATAAATTGACAACATTGCGGTTAACTTTGAATCCACTAAAGAAAAAAAAAAAACGTTATTGCTTGTCTAAATTGCTACCTTGCTTTTGACACTTGACCTTCTGGATTTTTGTATTTAGGACTTTGTCAAAGATTTTATTTTATTTTTCCGTAGTTCCGAGTTCATAAACTTTAAAAGATAGGAAAATTAATAAAATCAGTAACATTCATTACTCAGGGTATGTTAAGTAAAATAAAAAATAAACTGTTTTCAATAGAAAAAAAATTGTTTTAAAGTCACCCAGAAGATTTAAAGATAACATAAGACGCCCAGATAGCAATGTTTCGAGTTTTTGCACAGCTGTAAAAAACTTAAGAAGTCACTTATTTAAACTAATTAGAACCAGGGGGACTGAGCTTAAGCTTGGTAAAATTATTACTTTCGTTCTAACACAAAGCTTGTTCGCTCCACTCACTCGCCTTATTCCTCTTTAAGATGAGGTCGTTCTCTTTGCTCACTCGCCAGGCCGAAGGGTGCTGCACTTTGGTATAATTTTCCTAAACGACAGGTTAAAGATGTAAAACATTGGTTTATATCTACAGTTATCAGCTGATATTTGTTCAATTTCAAAATTTCCATGAGAATAGCATGGAAACTTTGAAGGGCTCTAGAACGAAAACGGGATTTTTCCCAGACATGGGACCAGCTCCAATCGATTTCTGGTGGCCAAAACCCCCATATTCAACAAAAAATCACAAGCCCGTACAAACAGAGCTTGTTTCAGAATATAAGATAAGATTAAATAAGATAAAACTGTAACTTACCACCGACTTTTCTCATCCTATTAGGTTTCTTCATCATTGCAAGAATTTATTTACACCGGGTATGGTGGATAACCTAAAGTTGTTAGCATAAGACCTAACAAATTAGGCTTTAATAGTTTAAAAACATTTCACAAACGTTTTTAGAAAGGATCTTTCTAGGGATATATTCAAATTAACCTGAATGGGTATAACAACAAGTGTTAGGTAGAATGTAAGATATATCTTTCTTCTTTAATACGCAATGAAATTCTAAAATTGAGCTATATCAATTAAATTACAAGTCTGATATAAACTTTTATGAATCACAATTGAATGAAAATATATACGAATGGGGTAGTGGTTTTGCATTTAATCAGGTAGGGCTTAAGCCTTTCACTTAAAACCTAACCTAATTTTACGGGAAAATATTTGATCTCAGCTACAATAAATATTACTTGAAATATCAAATGTGTCCTTTTAATTTTATATAGGCCTGACAACAATTTACATGTGAAAATGTATTGCACTTTAAAGAATAAAACCTACTTTTAACATCAAATTTAAGGTTGTAAAACAACGATCCCCACTCTAGTCACCCTAGCAATAATTAAAAATAATTAATTTTAAAGTATGAATAAGACGTTTACGACCACACATTTTCTAAGGTACAACAAACATAATCGATTGTAGAAAGGTACATAAATGTAAAAGGACTGTGAGAAATAACAAAGTGTATTTCTTGTATTAACATACGCATGTAGCGAAGATCCTAAATACACAGAACGGCACGTACACTGTTTATATGCATTAATGAGACCCCGTCGGCGTTGTACTCTGCTAAATTAACCACCGCGTCCAGGACGGCCAGTGGAACTTTATAGCTCTAGGCCGTAAATAACGTGTGGTATAAACATTTATTTTCATCACCTACATCAATAACACCTGGTTTCGACCCTCACTTCTAACAACGAAAATCATGTATTTGAAGTCTAGGGCTGAAAAGTTTTGGCCCTTTATTTATTTAATTAATTATTGTTATTTATTTGAATAAAGCAACAGGTGTTTCGTGATCAACAAATTATCCTTTTCCCATAAGATTAACATTGAAATTTTCAAGCCTGTAGGCCAAAGCCATGGGGACCAATGTGAATTAAAATGCCATTCTGCTCATCTATAGGACATTACCTTTAAAACGGTATGAGCGGCTCACAAGCTGAGAAAAAAGCAGGAAAAGAAACATTCTTGCCTTGTAATATATTCATTAGCTCAACAATGTCAATGTAGAAAAAGTAATACGATATTTACTGATAAACTTAGTAATTCAGCCCGATAAGATCAAATGGGCCCGAAGCTCTGACATGCCTCTCGGTGCTTTGACACGTTAAGAACTTGTAAACTGTGTACATTCAGGCCAAAATTACCCTCTAAGGCCATATGTTATGTTATAACTAGCTTTCAACAGCCATGAACTTCGGTTCCGTGTAGTTTTAATTTAGCAGATTATTTTAACATCGTGCGATTACAGCATTAGATTCGTGAGAGGACAAGATGGCATAGCTTTTTAGTTACTCCTTTACCCCGGTACCTACCACGGTAAGTACTTGTTTTTTTTTATACTAGCGGTTAAATAAAGTACGTAAAAATATATGATCTTTAATGACAACCATGGATCTTTAATTACACTACCCATCATTTTGGTCGATAGAATTTTTTTCTTGATTTATTACTTTGTCTGTTTCTCTTGTTTCCATAGTAAATTTACAATTTAGGTTCGGTTTCACCTTTAAATTAATTTCAATAAAGGTGCGAAGAACTTTTAACAGAGCTTGTTCAACTTTTCTTTACACTAGTATCAATTATAATTTTGTTAAAAAGTAATAAAGCAGTTATACTTTTTAACTTGGTGGACCTCTTTTATTATTATTTGAGGTTGGTGGACTTATTTGAATACTAAACACCCATAGTAATAGAAATATTCCAGTGAAAATAAAAATGGTCAAGAATTACGAGAATTTTAAATGTATAACTTTATATGGACTCATACATTTATTTGTAAAAGAATGAATGAGTTGTGCTTTGAAAGACAGTAAAAGGGTGGTACTAAGGTTTGAATAAAAATCGTTTATTCAATAAAACTTAAACAAAATAAGAACTAAAGTAATAATACTCATTAAATTGCGAAAATGCGCTTTTGTAAACCTTACAATTACAGTATAAATCCATTTTTCAAGATAAAAATGTCGGCAACAAATATTCAGCACAAAAGAGTTGACAATGATACTTGCTTCCTTGGAAATAAGAATCCGGATATCCTTAGTTTGCCAAGAATCACAGTTTCTGCATAAAAGAGTTGTTATGGTTAACATTTTTGTCATTTTGTGTTTGTAAGTCTCAAACTACTAGTAAAATACAAACAATTTTATTTTATGCATAATATCCTTTATAAAAAATATCGTTTTATAAGTTGCATTTATTGAAATGATCATCTGTTAGAGTTAATTTTACCCACGACACAAAACCAATACATTAAAAATCTTACTTATTCAACTAAAAGATGTTTAAAATATTAAACCAAAGCATCTTTGAACACTTTTTATGTTTTAGCTACAATTTTTGTAAATTAACAATTAAGTTTTTTTCGCAAATTCAAAAAATAGCCTACAGGGTATAACAAAAAAGTGCGATGGGCTATACAGGACCTGATTCTACATGCAACAATTAATTAATTAATTAAAAATTAATTCTAAGTAAAAAATAAAGAATAACATTTTTTTGTTTCGGCTTATTTTATCCGTAATCCGTTATTTTTTAAATTTTTTTTACACATAACAATTTTGATTTCTTTGGCTGTTAGTTGCATTAAGCTCGTATTTGGCATGAACCTTTATGACAGCAATGACCATTTTAAAGAAAACAACTATTTTTTTCCGATGTGTATTTTCAAAATGGCAGCAATTTTAAATATTTAAACTCAAATATCTCAAAAACAGTAAATTAAACAAAATTTTATGAGAGACAAAAAAGTTGACAAATACAATTATGTAACTAATGATGCCAGGATTGTAAGGAGTTAACGGAGTTTTTGAGATTGGATTGGATTTTCCATGATTATTCATACAAATAAAAAAAAATAAATAAAAATGTAGGTTATTTAATAGAAGAATTACAGTAACTCCGTTATATTTTTATCCGATCCTTACAATCTTGGTTTCCTTAGTTAGGTTAATTAAAACCACAACCAACCTCTTTATCGATCTGTATTGTTTTTTATTTTTTTATTTTTGTTTTATATGTTACATTAAATATGCAGGTCTATTACGAACACAATTTAACACAACAGAAAATATTATAATGATTTCAATCAACTACTAGCAGTTAGTCAAATTGTAGCTGATGATCCGAGGATGAAAATAATATTATCGAAACCCAAACTACCAAAAGTACAGTATAATAAACATATCTAGAGCGAAGGGCATGACAGCTAGTTCCGAATCGAAAAGAAAATCCATTTGCCCAATAAATCTTCTCTAACTCCGTCGTCCAAAGAACAAATCAGTTTTGCTATTTCAACTATCTCCTTCTCTCATCTCGTGCCCTTAGTTATGTCGTGGCTCACTTGGAAAGGTTATTTACTTGTATGGATTTATAGACGACATTTATATTTGTATTAAACAGTTTTTAGTCATAATATTGATAGTTTTTGCAATTAGGTTGTTTGTTTGACCTTTTAGGGTTATTATTTCGTATTTAAATTGCACCATAAATTGCTAAGTTAAAAAAAATTCTTCGATATTATGTTTTTACCCCATTATCCATTTTACCATATTATAACTAAACACTTTTGAATTATACAAGGTTTTCTTGATTTTAATTACTGGACAAAACTGTTTATATTACCGTTACTGTTTTTATTATGCTACCTACATAATAAAGTAATTAGCACAGTTGTACAACAGTTATTAATTAAAATTACTTTAGAATTTAAATATGTTCATTAAATATAGGAAATAAGCTGGTAATGGCAAACAAAGCCACATATGAGAACATTGTCGTCTGCCCTCTGCGAAGCATCGACCCTGGGTTATAATCCGCTTATTCAAATGTGTTAAACCTTTCATAAGATTATATAAGGCATATAACACCCTCATGTTCTCATCTATTTATTATAACTTAAATTTGTAAGGCTTGTACAAACTGACATCGACAATAGCGACAATGAGTTAACTTTGTAAACTCAAACTTAAATTTGTATTTATGTGCTCAATTTTTTTTTAAAAGTAATATTCTGTCAGCAAGCCCTTCCTTGAATGAATTTATTATTTTCTATATTTGAATAGGAGGAGCTGTAAAATAATTAACAAATAATTCCGATTGCTAATAAATATTTGTCTCACTGTTTTTTTTTTTTTTTTTTTTTTTTTTTTTTTTTTTTTTTTTTTTCCAAAGGGTCTTTCTCAATTCTAACTAATATTATAAATGTGATAGAGTAGATGTTTGTTACGCTTTCACGCAAAAATACTGGACGAATCATCATAAAACTTTGTACACATATTGTGGGAGGTACTAGAAGTAATTGGATGAACGGATCGAAGAGGAGTGAATCCTCATACATGACTGTTAACAACCTCACTGTAGTGACAAACCCCTATTTTTTGTAACGCGATTACGTTCGCAAAAAGCCTCGGATCGACTTCAAACTTTCACAGTAGATTTTAGGCGTAATTTTACAGGTCGAGTTCGTTTGTGAAGTTATTCTGTTAAGTAATAAAGTAATGAGACGTAATTTAATTTCCCATAAGAAATGCATTTGCATTGTAGGCTGTAAATAACGGTGCACACAAAAACAGGCTATGTTAAACAGTGTATAAGTTGTTTTTCTAGCTGTTGTACTATAACTACGCTAAATATAATACAATTAATTAGTTATTTATGAAATGTTTATAATAGGGTTTGAATACTAGAAAGATAATATTTTATATTAACAAACAATAATAAAGAGAAAATATTTACAAAAATAATAAAATTTGTAACAATTAATTAATTCTAACTGACACATGACATAAAAAAAAACAAACACTAAATATGATTAGCGTCAAATGTAAGATGTAGATGGCGGCGGCACTAACGTCATAGCATAGAAGTACCGTGTATCATAGAGGTTATGTTAAGTGTTACTTCAATAATAGCCCTACTCACGAAATTAAAGATATTACAATAAAACAATTTTTTGTGCAGTGAGTGGTTTGTTTTGATATTTATTTTCTTATAAAGGTCAAGTGTTGAGTTCAGTGCAAATTTAACCCATGGTAGGCTAGATGTTTTTTATGAAATTTGGTATGGAGGTTTAAGATCAGGTCTATTCTATTTTCATGAGTTCGTGAACCAGCATGATCGGGTTAAATTCGAACGGGGCTTTATGAAGTTTCAAAGGGGTCAAAAATGGGGTTTTGCTCATTTTTGGACCTCAATTTTCGAAATTCTACAATTTTAACTAAAACCAATAAAAAAAGCTTAAAAAACAAACAATTTAGTATTTTGCATTTTTTTGCACTTGGCTCAATAGGTTACAGAGAAAATCCAAAAAAGTTTTTCCATGTAATTCTTATGGGAAATTAACAAAACCCTCTGTCTCACATATTTATTGACATAACAATTCTTTATATTTTTTATTAAAATTTTACATTCTTTAATTTTGCCCTGGTAAAATTTGATATGTACATTCACAAGGTAGGGTTTAACTGATATTTGGTTACAAAACCCATATGGCAATGAACCTACATACTCACCCCCATAGGGTTTATGGGGAAAATTAAAAAGTGCCGAATATTGATACAATTTGATATTTACCTTACCGTACCTTACCATTACATTTCCTAACAACTAACATAAAAGAAATCCCATGGTAGCAAACCTACAAACTCATTTCTATAGTGTTTATGGAGAAAATACAAAATATCAAATCCCTTTGGAAATTTTCTGAGTACGCAGGTCTGCTGCGATGGGGTATTTTCACTATACAGCTCTAAGAGTAAATTTACTACAGTAGAAATTTTTACTATAGTAGGATTCACGAAAATAGTCCGATGAGAGTCTACACATTGTTGCCAAATTCATTCAGAAACACATTTTTATACTGCACTACATATGGTAAACATCACCAGAAATGACAACATTGCAGGGTGAGAGGGGGTGAAGGGGGACGCAGCTGTTAAAATTTCCATCGGACTATTTTCGTGAATCTTACAGCGTAATCAATCCAATAAAGTTTTTGGGTAAGTAATTAATTTAATTTAGGAGACTTAAATGTGTAAGAAAACTAGAAATCGTATAGGTATAGCACTGTAAAAGTTTTTACTTTTTAACGTACAAGATCGTTTGTAACTTGTTTTAAAGACATTTAATGATATATTTTATTATGGGAGCAATAAAAGTACTAGTAATCATATTTCTTTAATACCACAAAAAAATTAAAACTTCTTTCTATGTAGTTAATATGTAATTTGATAGATTTGTTATTTTTTATTTGTTTATTTTAAATAGCTTGTAACTAGGATTATCAGTCTTATGTTGCCGTTCATCCCCATACGCGCGGAACAAGCGTACTCCTAGTAATATTAGTACTTTTTATTTCAAATTATGAATTATGTTTTATGTAAGGTTAAGAAAATTGTTGTATAAAAAACCCAAAAATCTATTTTTTTTTTTTTTTTTTTTTTTTTGCTAAGAAACAAATTTTATGGAAATTCCCAATAACAAGCTAAACTTGATGGTAGGTGAACGTGACGGCGAGTGAGCGTAGCGAACGAGCTAAACCTCACAGCGAGTGTCGTGGGCGAAGCCGCGGGATAAAGCTAGTAGTTGTAAAAAAATTAGGGAAGATCATATATAGTATACGACAGATCCATATTATTTATTCCATATTTCTTAACATTAGTTTTAATGTTAAGTATTTAAGCTTAGTCAGAATTCTCAACATTCAGGAGATCAAAAATATATTATATATTTCGTAGTACTAATCTAAAATCAGCTATAAAAACCATTATGGGGCCATTATGAATCAAAGTAAGTATTTTTCACCTTATTAAGAAAAAGAATTGGTTATTTACGGGGTAAACGAGAGCAATAGCAGATAATGAGCCAATTACTGTCGATCAAAAATCAATATGGACTGAATATTTCCCACCAAATATAACTAGTTGAATTCTTTTGTAATCTAAATCTAAAGACATAAAAAAGACAAAGGTCTGTCTTTCAGATCACAAACTGAATGAGTCAAAAGAGCACTTCCTTTATATACGTACGTGTAGAGGAAAGTGAGAGGAATAAAATTAGTCCAATAGTGAGATTTGTTTCACAAACCCATTAAAAAAAAACTTTCATTTAGCTTATAGGGGGTCTTGTTGATCGACACAAAATAAGTTCAGACATCACTTGGAGGATGTGGATCAATAATATTTTGCATCACTCAATTTAGATCAATAGACTATATTTTTTTAACACAATCTTATATAATAAAAGAGTGCATTTAAGGGTCTATAGAGAAAACTACTGAACGGATCGAGGCCGTTTTGGTGCCAATGGATTTCTTATGACCCCTAGATGATAGGAAAAATATGGTATCCCTCGGAAAATATCTCATAAAGCCGCAAAATGAAAATTAGACCTTATTTAGACCAATCTAAGACATGATTTTGTCGATTTGTTTACTGCTCCAGGTGATCCATATCTTACATTGAAATTTGACACCACTGCTGCTTTACAAAGTGCATGTTATTTTAAACAAAATAGACAAATTTTCTATTCTATGACAATTGACAGATACAAATGAAATCAAGGACACGTAATGTGGTAGTGGTTTTTAAAGCAGTAAAATAAATATTCAACAGCTGATGCTTTAATAAAATTTTGGTTGCTATTGTTGCTATACTATAATGAGAGTTAATATAGGTGATTGAATTCATGTATTTAAACTTACGAGTTATCTATTAATATTTGTTCCCACATATGTTTTTATAACTATCAACTAATGAGCTTTATGTTTTGAAATATACAAACATAATCTTTACATTGTAAAGTTCTCCCCGCCGTATTTTAATCCATTAATTTTTGTTATAACTAAGTCACATAACGCCCTTATATTCTTATTTTTCATCCTTTTAAGGTCGTGTAGGCTTATGATTCTACATGTTTAACAGTTGGTTTATTATTGTTCCCTCTGATATAATCAATGGAGTATAAAAATGTGTAAATGCGGAACTATGAACTGGAAGAAATAAGTCTTGAAATATACAAGAAGAAATACCAATAACGAGAAAAGGAGATGGAAATAAAGTAGAAATAAACGACAGAGAATAAACATTTTGAATAGTGTTTTAGTGAAATAAAAAACCTACTATACGATTGACTTAGAGGACAATGCAGTGTAATACTTAGTACACCCAGGAATGTACTTTTATACCATTGCGTGAAAACTTCAAGTCAGAACTTAAAAGCAAAGTTCAATTAGATGCATTAACACTGTGGAAGAGCCTACAGAATAGTCCTCAGCGATGGTGGTGATACCAAAACCTAATGGGGACGTTAGGCTCTGTGTGGATCTAACAAAATTAAACAGGAACATAAAGAGGCAAAAATGCCAGAAGTTGAAGACATTTTAAAATCAGATATCTTAAGTCTCGAGTGTTTAACAAATAAGATACAATTCCAAATTCTGGCAAATTAAATGGACTCTGAGTCAGCGAAATTATACCAATAAGTTAATTGGCCATTCAACTGGAATGGAATAAATGGAAGTACGGTTAAAAAAACCTTTATTCATTATCTTTTTTTGTAAAGTCCCATAGGCCATACAATATTGTAAAACCATACAATAGTAAGTATTATAAACTATTGATGATATACTAGAGATATGAGGATGAGATAGATGATGATATCACCTCCTGATCGAAATTATACCAAAATTTTTGTTGAGTTGGACCCAAGAAGTTTACAAACATTTATTAACTGAAACAACTGTTGTTCCTGTTTCTTTGTCAGTTGTTTTTACAACAGCTGTCTAATGATTCAATCAATTCTCCTTTCTCCAAAAGATTAACATTGAAACTTTGAAAGCCTGTGGGGCATAGCCCTGGCGTTCAGTGTGAATTAGAATAGGAATCTGCTCATCTACAAGACTATACCTTTCTAACGATATGCGCGGATGTCTCCTACGATGTCTCCTAGAGATGAGAAAAAAGGAGGAAAAGAAACATTCTTGCCTATTATAGAAGACTAGGAAATCGCCCACTGGTCGAAATTCTACCAAATATTTACTTGATCTTAAGGTAATTAGTTAAAAAAAAATATTGATAAAACAAACTGTTCTTCCTGATTTTCTATAATTTGTTATTACAACAGCTGTTTCATGATCAATCAATTATCCTTCTCCCATAAGATTAACATTGAAACTTTCAAAGCCTGTAGGGCTTAGCCTCGGGGACCGATGTGAATCAAAATACCATTCTGTTCATCTACAAGACACTATACCTTTCAAACGGTATGCGCGGATTTCTTTTACGTTGCTCCCAAGCTGAAAAAAGGAGGAAAAGAAACATGCTTGCTTATTAATATATAGATAACTGTTCAGATTGCTAAATAAATAAAAAATGTTTTAGTTTTAATACTATGTTGTCTGCGTATTAATAAATTATGTGACCATTTTCATACGTGAAAATAAAATTCATGAATAATCATCATGAAAATTATCCGTCATTTTTTACGGGCTGTTTGCTAGTATATTATAATAGACAGTTCTTCTATGATGGCCTGCGTATGAGGATCGCCGGTTTCTTAATCACCTTGATGGTAAAAAAACATGGTTTACAATTAATGAATTGGACAATATTACGAAAAGTTCATAATTTGAGGATAAGAATGAAGGAAGTTTCACTAAAGTTGTTGAAGTTAACCTTAAGTTGCATTTTGAATCCCAACAATCTTTCTATGGTGGTTGGTTTGTATATGGAAAAAAGTTTTGGCGTACTTTAGATCATTTTAACAAGTTGTTTATTGGGAAAACCAATTTATTTAATAGATCGTATTTTGTGTGCTTGCTTTATAATTTGATCCTGGGCAACCTTTCCCTCTTTACGCTCTTATAACTATTTCAAATTTTAAATTAAAAAATGAATGTGAAGGAATAAGCTTACGATATTGGGCAACTGATGTTACTCAAAAGTTTCCTTTCTGAATTTGACTTACTATGTAATAACGTAACAATATTTATAATGTTGGTCTACTATTAATAAATGAAGAATGATATTTAAAAGAAGTTTTGCTTACTTGAAAATCATTTGTTTCTGGATTTTATTCAGTTTTCAGTTTTATTTTTTTACATTTTAGTGCTTTTAGAGGTTTGAAGAAAAAGTCACAATTTACTAACCTGTACTAAAGGAAATTAAAAGAAGTCGAGACTTTCATTCAAAGTGTCATTGGCAGGATAATAATCTCAAAGCGAGTCCATTAGGGGCAACAATCCGTTTTCAGGCTCTGAAAAATACCTTTTATAAACTTAAAAGGCCTTGTGTCTACCACAATATTTCTCGTCTATTGTGTTTTCTTACCCACACAAAAATTAATTCTTTTGAATAAGGGTAGAATAGTGTTATCTTGTCATCTTTTTTTATCGTTCAAATATATTATTTTACTTATATGCTTTTAAAAGGAAGAATTGCTCACTTGAGTTAATAACTTTTTTTTTAGTTACAGTTAACAAAGACATATTATGAGGTTGAAGTTATGAAAGTTATAATATAACAATATATATAAGTTATAACAAATATCCACCGGAGGACTTTAATGCGAAGATCATTCCAAGATTCGTTGGTCCCTAAAATGTTAAACACTTTTACATAATAAGACCTAATGAAGAAAATGAACATTTTTGTTTTAAATATAAATTAACACCACGTTGTGTTTACCAAATTTAGGTATATTAACCCGGGACAACTCGCGCTATCAAAAGTCCCGCGGTCACTCGCGCCGTTAGAGCGCTCCTAACATTTAACAGCATCTTACACTTCAAAGTAATTATCATAATATTTGTTTGGTAGATGAAATAAATAATCGCTACACATTTAAAATAAAATAATAACATATTTATTGTAACTAGTATACGTGTTGCTCAAAATCGAGCAATTTATTTTAATACAATAAAAAAGTTTCTTTTAGCTCTAAATCAATGACATCCGACCAATCCAATATTGTGAATATCTTTAATCGCCAAAACTACACCTATTTACAGCTGATTATTAACAGATGTTTAAAATGCTTTATTTAATCCCAATGTTATTTAAATGGGAAATTTTGAGATTTCAATGGTGAATAGCGCCTTTATTTTCAGTCCGATTCTCATCAGTTTTTGGCGGGAAACAACTACAGACAGTTGTCGGAAACAACCCTATCCAACGACACCAAAAACTTGAAAATCGGTTGAAAATTGTAGGAGGAGTTCTCAAGACAGAAAAACCCTTAGCGTATTAAATAAGTATAGATTTACAACTTTTTTTTGCTCAAAAAGTAAGACTCCGGAAGTTCCGCGATCACTCGCGCCGTTAGAACTATACTAACATAGAGAGTCACGCGAACGCTCGCGCAGTTAGGCGGGCGCTAACAAGGGTGGAGGTGCGAGCCTTTTCCCTCTAAAACTACCCTCCCCACCACACTACCCACCCCAAACTGCTGTAGCGGGTGCATAGAATACTGAGGAAAACATTCTTAAAAGCTCAGTGGCAAGAAATCATTATTAAAAAAATTTTCTTCAGAGGAACTAAAAAATGTTAGAATCAATCTAATAGCGCAAGTGATCCCGGGTAAAAAAAAAAAAAAACACACACTGTAAAAAGACCGATGGAGTGCAAATCATCTCACAAGCAAGCTAAATTACGCCACCTGGTTAGACTACTCCCGTTATTTTATCTTAATTCTTTTTAAGTTCGCTCCAGTTAAAAAATTATTA
>CM061533.1:245672658-245735759 GCA_030545055.2 Neoaliturus tenellus | reverse complement strand
ATTATTTTTGGTCTCTGGGCACCTAAAAACGAAAAAGTAACATGGTCCCGGGCTTAGGTCTTACCATGAGACCTACGGTAATAGCTTATTCCCTATGGGAAATTCGCTAAAAGAACAGATAAATTCTGACTGGCCCATTTTTTGCGAAAGTTTTTGCATGGTGCTCTTTGCGATCTTCTGTGTACGTCGTGGGTTTGACTTACCGATTTCCGTAGCTTTAACATCGAAGTATAGAGATGAAATTTGACTTCTAAGGTAAAGGCCGAATTATAATTTAACTTATCCACGAATACGAGTTATAGAAGTATTTGATATGTGTGTTTGACATACAGGTATGGCCGGGCCAGGGACATGGACCTTTAGAAATATCTTTGAAAACTCTGATTCAGCTGATTCCCTGGGTCGAAATGAACAAAAGTAGTGCCCCTGGATTGGAACATGTCCTAAAATTCATTGTTAAGTTGCTAGCCACCATTTTATTTTTACAATTTTTTTATCAATTATTTTTCTGTAACGAATCATTGTATTAAGTTCATATTTGTCATGGATCTTAATAATTACATCAATGCTTTTGTCATATAAATCTTTTTTTATATAGGCCTATATTTTCAATATGGAGGCCATATTACATCTTTTAACTCAAATATCACGAAACAGGTAAATGTTGTCAAACTTTTAACAGAGATAAAAATTGTGTAAATTAAATTACCTAGACAACGATACTAAGTAGCCTAATGTAATGACTGTAAAAAAGGTAGTTGCATTTTTATAAAATAACGTAAATTTGCCTCTTTTATACTGCAAAATAAACTCCTTTCTGCCATAAAAATTACAATAACTCCATTATTTGTTGTCCAATAACTACAAACGTGGTATCATTGTTTAGAGGATTTTATTTGTCAACTCATCTGCTTAGGCTATTTTTTCTATTTCCCTTTAGTGTTATTTATGTTAAAAAAATTAAATGGGCACCATTACGAGAATATACATCGGACTATTGTTTTCATCAAATTATAATTGAAGATCCATGCCAAATATGAAATCATTACAATGATCCGTTACGGAAATATAATTTATTTGGTGTAATAAACAAAACGGAGAATAACGATTTATCATATAGGACATATATTCACAGAGACATTTTTGTTTATTTTGATTTAAGAAAACACCACACGGAGTTCTGAAAGATAGTTTCCTAACAAACCCTGAATAAAAAAGAAATTATTTGAGTTGTATGATTTTTTAATAGTAGTTAATTGAAAATAGTTCCAATTTCAAGAATTTTGAGTTATAGAGATCCAAGTTAGCTATTGGCGGCTGTAATTCATTTCGACTCCTGGAATACTAAAAATCCGAGGAAATAATGAAATCTTTCTTGGACAAGCGTTATTCAATTCAATTTTTCATATAACAGTTCTACCTGACACTTGAAATTACAATCTAATGAAAATAAAACAATTATACTATTGAAAAACACTAGTTAGTCTAGATGTCTTACATCTAAAATTAAATAAACTGTTGGTAGCAAAAAAAGTTTGGAATACTTTCTTAGGTTCAGAATACTGTACATAAGTTGAGATGTACATGTAGTGTTCATTAAATAATAAATAAATATTGCTGGTCTTTTAAAATAACTTTTTTGGTAATCGTGCATGGCAGAGGCGCATGGGTATATTTATAAACGGAACAATGAGCACTGTAAATCCATTCTCGCCGGGCTCTGAGTTTCCGATTGACTGGACAACATTTTTGCATTTCCCTTTCCTAACTTCTAGTACAAAATGTACTTGTAATTTTTGTTCTTGTAAAACATATAAATAGGAAAATTTCTAATAGATTTAAGCCAAATAAAAAAACTGATGAAAAAACTGAAAAAGATGAAAAAATGTTAAAGTAACCTTCCATTTTTAAATTTTTATTGATCACGTCAACGTAAAGCAGTCAGGCATTTATAAAGGAGCTTTTTTTTGAATATCTAAACAACAGTTTGATGAATAATATAAATTGACAGTCTTGATCAATAATCCATCCATAGAGCTTTATATACTGTATACCTTGAATGCTCATTCAATGCAGAATGTGAAAATACAAAAACGTGTTTCAGATTTTATTTAAAGGAAAACAAACAAATCACTTTATTTCCATTTTTTATCAACATAACTTGATAAAATTTGGTATGGGCCTTCACTAAGTAAGATTTAACTTATATTAGTACACATGGCGGTTTACCTACATATACCTACTAATACCTGTGGTTTTTAATGATATATTTGAAAATGTCAAAACTTGGTACAATTTAGTATTAACCTTCACTATGATGAGAATAACCTATTTGCCTACAACAGCCCAGTGGCAGCACACCAAGTTACTCTTTAGGTGGTGTTTATTGGAAAGATAAAACGCCGGATTAAGTTGAAAATTGGCGAGTCTGCTGAGAAACTTTATGCCTACGACTACCCAGAGTAAAAAATTATAATAAAAATCATCTTTGAATATTGTATGATATTTTTGGATCAGGCATAATAATATGGGTATATTTATACTGATACAATTTCAAACAATTACAACTTCAAAGGGAGTCTTCATAAGGGGATGTTGTAATATGCAGCCAAAGTATCTTAAAGGTATTTGTATTTTTAGGAATTTTCCTTGAACGCAATATCAAAAGATTGATAATATCAATGTATGTTTGGCTGTGAAGATTACATAATATTTACATTTTACTCTAAATCAAGTATCAATATATAGAAAAAGTTAAAGCTCCCATTATTTTCCAATAATGCAAATATCGAAATTTTATACCTCTAATTAATTTACTAAGTAAACTTTTGGAGCATCATATTTTAGAAGGATTTTTTGACTTGCTTATTAATCAACATATGTTTACAATATTTCACCTCACTAAGTCAATCGTGGGTGCAAAGGCATCATACCCTTGCGATTAACATTGTTTCCACAACAGTCAGCTGTGATAGAAACTAGTCGATTCCCGATTTGTTGGGTAAACAGTAATGACGCTTGACTCTCTTGTACAATCTACTATCAATTCGTTTGAGTTTAAAAACTGTACTTTCATTGTACTTTGCGATCATTACCGTGCTTTTATCTCTCATGATTTTATCTCTCATGAAAATCAGATCTTGAAATTCGAAAAGAATGTATTTGGAGAGAGTGAGCTGAGGCTGGACTGCTGAGGTTTGGTCCTATGAGTGGTTTAAGGACAATAAGATAGCACTGAAAAGCACAAATAATGTTTTTTAGTTTATGTCAAGTCATCCTGGTCAAGAACCAGTCAAACTCCTTGGCATCACCCTTGATCAATGTATGACATGGCAGGACCACAAAAGTTCTTTTTTCTACCCAAAAGTAGAGTTTTGTATTTACTGCCAAGTCTAAGAGACCATCTGCCTCAACCTGTCTTGAAATCACATTACTTTGCATTCCTTCATTTTCAATTTGTCCTATGGTGTAATTTTATGTCGAAACTCACAAAATGTAAATTACAGTAAGTCCTGTTTCTACAAAAGAAAGCTACTAGAATTAGGTGTAATGCTAGATATAGATATCACTGTAGACCACTTTTTAAGGAAATGCATGTTCTGACTGTGGTAAACTTGAACATTTTCAAATGTATTATAAGTATTAAGGAAAAACTAGATGGGTTTGTTCTAATAAATACAGTTCACCACCACAAAACTAGATTTAACACTAATCTTCTAGTACCTAGAGCTAGGACAGATAAAAGAGCAAAGTCTTTTCCTGCTTCAGCAATAAAGCTGTACTGTAATATCAAATTCCAAGTGAAACTAGGGATTTGGGAAAACCCATGTTTACTAAGATCGTAAAAAGGTGGCTATTGGAAAAACCATTTTACAAAATGGAGGAGTTTTATGAAAAAGTAATTAGCTAAGTCTTAGCATGTTCTCCATGTTGTTTTTATTTGTTTTCTGCACGTAAATCTTTATATTAATGACTGATTGCTCTTTTGATTTCCAGCCTGGTTTGATGCATGTTTTGATGCCAATTGCATATTTCAATGCTGTATTTGCACGTTTTATTTATACTTTTTTACCATGATTGTTCATGGATTTAGCCTTAGTTTTGACGTAGCCTGTAATAATTTATATTGTTGAATGGCTTAATAAAACGGTTTGAATCATTTGAACAGTCCGGAAAATAGTAGTTTTTGGGACACCTAACCAAGTTCATTAATTTTTATATGTACTAACAGCTGAAAACAGTTTAAATATTATAATGTAAACAAATAATAAAGTAAGAGGCGTATATAGGTAAAAATGTATTAACTTTTACGTACAGAACTGAGTTAGCGATTGTTAGGACCAAGACCGTTATACTCATGGCAAACCCCAAAGCGATTGATATGGAAAATGGGGACATCGATTTGCAGACAAAGGTTGCTGAGAGGTGTTTGGGGGTTGTGCTCGATTGTCGGTTCCTATATTGTTAGTACACTCAGATCGTATTGCTTGTAGAAATAAAAAAGTACTAAAGTATTCCAGTTTGGTTCCTTGCAGACCGTATGGCACAAATGTACTATCTATACGCAAAAGGTAGATTACATACGCCAGTTTGCACAAGACATAATGTTGCTTGTGATATACTCGTATCAATGTAACTTTTATCTATTGCCTTAATCAACAAATTTAGGAAGAATATTTGCAAAGATGTGACAGCCATCACAATATATTATATACTACCATGATTGAAAATAAACTCTTTTCATCAAGTTAAAACCATGATAGTCTAACCAAAAAGACCCTAATAACAAAATATTAATCAATGAATCATTCAATTTTACTTTTTTAATACCTTCAGATTCTAGATGTATGTTTTACACAACGTTTTTTTACATACAAAGTTATTCAACAATATCAAAATATTAATAAATTACGTGGGGATGGACAGAGATGGCGCTCTTCCTGAGACCGGAAGTCAACCGACAACAATACAATGGGAGCAGTAAACGCTTTGATTGTTACACTTGTATCCGGTACATATGTTCAACACTCGACACCAGTCATCTGTACTCCACACACACGTAAATGCATAATCGGATATGTACAGGCTACCTTCACTAACACCCTCGGTACAATGTATTGTTTAGGTATGAATATTTTTTGCAGATATGAAAGCAAATTATACTGCGCATTTTAGGTCAATGTAGTAAGTGGTCATTAGAACTTATAGCAAATACAGCTAAAAAATTAGAATTCCTAAATATTGTCTTATTAGGATATAAAAAGTAATATAATTTCTTATACAGGGTGTCCCGGAACTCTCTGGAACCCTTTTGTATATATGTTCCTTGCATCGAGACAAGAAAAAACATCATGCAAATAGGGGTGTAAAATCCATCGTTTAGCCGCTAGCCGCCATTTTTTTTTTCACGTAATAATTTTTATTTCCGTAACGGATGGTTGTATTCAGATCACATTTGGTATGAATCTGTATCATACTAATGCACATTTTCAGGAAAAAATTAAATTTTTCCACTGTGTATTTTCAAAATGGCGGCCATTTTAAATTTTAAAACTAAAAAATGTCAAATTTGGTAGATTAAAAAAAATTACTATGTTAAAAAAAGTTGCCAAATTTAATTATGTAACCAACGGTACCAAGTTTGTAAGGATATGATTGTAAATAACGGAGTTATTGCGATTTTCCTCCAAAAAAACATTGATTTTGCATTATAATTAATGCAAATTATGGCCATTTTCACAAAAAAATTGCAATAGCTCCGTTATTTGTTATCAGATCTTTACAAACTTGGTACCGTTGGTTAGATAATTTAATTTAGAAACTTTTTTGTACAAAGTAATTTTTTTTTTAATTTACCGAATTTGAGATATTTTAGTTTAAAAATAAAAAATGGCCGCCATTTTGAAAATACACAGTGGAAAAAATTAATTTTTCCCTAAAAATGTACAATAGTATGATAAAGATTCATACCAAATATGAACTGAATACAACCATTCGTTACGGAAATAAAAATTATTACGTGAAAATAACAAAATGGCTTCTAGCGGTTAAACGATGGATTTCAGACCCCTATTTGTATGATGTTTTTTTCTTGTCTTTATGCAAAGAACAAATATACAAAAGGGTTCCAGAGAGTTCCGGGACACCCTGTATATTGAAATGATCAAGGGTACAAAATTTGGAACAAAACTAAAATAAAATTGGATTGAATCTATAACTTTTTATGTAATAAGTAGGTATTTTTTTCTTTCGATACTTGTAATTTAAAGGAAATAGGGGTGTTGAGTGAAAAACGCAATGAAGACCCCATACAAAAATTAAACAGTTAAAAATGTATAAAAAGGTAAAACTAAAAAGCTAAAAATAAATTACTAATGCATGTGTTAAATTATTTTTTAAAATTATAATGTAAACGTCGAAAATCTATTTATTCTACTTAATTACACTTTGGTAGTATATTTTCATACAAGTCGGATCTCGTCCAGGTCCAGCCACCACTTAACTTATCGTTATCTATACATGTAACTGTATTTTAAAGTATCGACTATCCGCATAACCAATTATCTGTTGTATATGCTTTTTATTTTAATTTTTCTACTTACGAAAAAAACATTTTACGAACTTCGTTCGAGTTTGACATTCGCATTGATATGATAACAACTAAGATTAGCCCTTTGTCTTTAATTTAGTCATTTAAAATTGTAATTTTATCAATGTATTTTAAGATGGCATTATATGGTTAATGTATAATTAATTTCGTTGCAGTGAATTTGATGTATTTCTCAGAAAATTCTTTTTTTGAATATCCACATATTATAAATTAATATTCCTCCAAAGATTGTTAACAAACATCACCTGTTTATGCACTTTTTCAAATTTTGTTTACATATTCATATTGTTCAGTATAAAAGGTTTTGAACCAAACGATTTATAAAATGTTTTCCTTTATGATAAACGGACCAAAAAGACCAACCTGTCTTTAAAGGGTCTGACAGCGGAGCTCCGAATCGGAAAAGAAAATCCATTTGTCTTATAAATCTTTCCCAACTCCGTCGTTCAAAGAACTAAACCAGTTTGGTATTTCAAATATCCCGTTATGTGTAATACTTCATCTGCAATTTGTGTTATTGCATATTTTTTATCAATTTAAACACCTATATTGCACCGTCCCAATCAGTTTAATTTTAGTTTGGAGCCTTAGTTGTGACCAAATTATAAATATTTAAGTACTAAGTATAGAAGCGAGTATCGGACAAACCACAAAAGCCTATGAAAATATTTTTTATTTACTTAATCATGTTAAAACTTTGAAACAGTTATTCCGCTAGAGTTAAAAAACATCAACTTCATTGATCCAAGTCATCCAAGGCACTGCTTCTTGACAACAACATTTAGACCAAACACAATGAATTTTTTAAATTAATTTGAGTAGTAAATTATTGATTTTTTGTACAAATTATTAAAATACTACAAATATGTAGTATTAAGAACGGAGTACAAATATACGGTTAATAAATTTCAAAACAAAACGTAAAACGATTATCCTAATCTCATTTATAAGATGTCGCATGCTTAACCAACGGCTTCGTAAGATCTACTGTAATATGTAATCACTGTATAATGTTAACTCCTTAAAATGATAATCATTAAATAATTTCTTAATATAAAATAAAATGTAATGATTTATCACAATTTATATCGTAAAAGGTTGTGTAAATATGCATATTATGTTGGGTAAATAGTATGTATTACTCATAAAAACCTTACAATAACATGTTTGATTTATTTAGGAAGTAATAAACCTATCAAATGAATTGAGCAAATTGTTATAAATTATAAAAAATTTACGTTATTTTTTACTTCATATTACACAATTATTAGGGTTTTACATAAAAAAATGTTTTTTAAATTACTTCTACTTTTCTAAGTAACTATCACGTAACCTACAATATTATTATTATTATTATTATTATTATTTATTTTTTTTTTACAACTACTTTATTTTGTGTGTTTACACGCCTGAAGCATTTCATAACAGTTTGACGGAGAACGATCAAGACCCCGGTCTTCTTATTATATAATATTGATTATTTTTTAGATAGCATAGTTAATTAACAAATGGCAACTTGGTTCGACATCAAACCATTAAAAAGCTACTAACCTTCCTCAGGATTGAACCGGTATTCTTTAGATTCAAAGTCGAGCACTATTGAGGAGTTTTAATTTTACGTTTACAACCCCGTGTCTTGGTTATAAACTTAAAATTAATTTTGTAACACAACACTAAGCAATTCACTTAACCATCCATAACTCATTTAATGTAATCTTGAAAAAGACTACAAAAAAAGTTATTTAAGTGGTATCGTAGAGGGAACTCGAGTTTACAACAATTGGTGTCGATATCGCTCCGTTATCTCTAAATTTGATAATTATCTCTTTGTGAGGTAATCGGATACAAAATAGAGTTTATCCTAATCAGTCCATTCATTTCCTGTCGTGGAGTTAATTAACAAAAATATAGTCATATTGTATTTAATCATCGATAGGTTAAGCTTCAACAAAATCTATTTCAAACCAGATTGTTCAGTTTGATTTTAAAAATAAAATATAAAAGAAAGATAGTACCTTTCTATTTGAGAAAGTGTGGATAAATTTTGTTTATTTTACTCTTTTTCGTATAAAAACTATATTTATACAGTCTGTTATAGTTTACAGTGTACCATTTTTTTTACATTAGGTCTGTAAACGCATTTCCAAAAAATATCGCATTTAAGTTCAAGCAATTATTAAAATTATTAAGAAAAAATATTGTGGCTATATTAGGATATTTTTTTGTTTGACCCTGTTGAATATGAAGAAGTACTATAGGCCTACCCCCATCACAAACAGAAGGAGAGTGTTGGTCGTTTTTTTTTTTAATAATATTTAAAAAAAGTTAGAGATATAAAGATTATCAGTTAATTCTGTCTTCTAAAAAAAAAAAATAATAATAATTTCTATTATTAAATTTTAATTTAATTTTATACTATTCCATCCCATGATATTTATATGAGTAGACTAAAAGTGAAAGTAGATTGTTTCAGATTATTTATCATGTATTACTTATATTGCTACAGATAAAGTCATTACGGTAGTATTCAATTAATTAAAGACAATTGATAATCACTTTAAATACAGGATAAAACCACCGTCCGGGGAGAGATGGCGAGGCTCTCTGTTTGTCAAACTCTTGCAGATGTTGACTTGTGAAGGAACTCCTCGCCTCTAATTTTAATTGAATGCCTTTGGGTACGCAAAACACCACAGAGCCGGGATGTAAGCAGCACCGACTTTGTTGTTGGCGAGCTACACTACTTAATGATTAATAATTTGTAGTATTTTACTACAAAAATTATTTATACAAGCTTTTTAAAATTTTATACGTTAAATATTTATTTAAATTTTATCTTGGATACGGTATGCAGTCTTAAAAGTTAATCTATTTTTATAACATGTTATGTTGTATATTGTTAGTCAATTTACTAGGAAAGCATTGAAACCGATTGCCATGAAAATAAATTTGTAGAAAAACGTTATGGAATGAATTTACAAGCCCTCAGTTTTTCATAGTCCTAAGGTCTCAGCCAAAAGACCACCATTAAAGTACCCATTTCAGGGATATAGGAAGTTTTTTATCTGATTTGTATTATGAACACAACATATGACAAACACTGGGGGGTGATGTTGTTCGCGTCCGCAGCATTCCAGTAAAGCTGCACGTACTCCCCGGGTGGTGCTAAACGAACAACAATTTGGTAATTATATAGAAGAACGTACTCAATCTTAAACTTTTTCATATTGAGATATCATCGAGAATACTACTTGAACGTGATATAAAACAGGAAATGAAACGTCGGAAAATGTATTTCGACGATATATAAGGACGTATAACCAAAATATTAGTAACTTAACAACGCCTACCACCGCAGCGCGCTGTTAACCTTCCGCTGCCGGCGCGGTCCAAAGCACACTGAGTAAATAAACTATCCTATATTATGATTAAAATCAATTATTTAAACGACTAATTACCTTGTATTTATTCTGAAGAATCTAAAGAATGTGAAGAATCCGTGATGGAATCACGGATTCTTCACGGATTTTATCGTGATCGTTATCAGTAAGATTATCTTTGGGTCCTTCACCTGCTTATCGGTAGGTTGATAAAAGGTTGCGCGCTCGGCTTACATATTCAGTCGTCATCATGTTTCTAGTTTATAATTTTATCCTGCAGTACATTCCTTAGACATGCTGAAGGCAATAGAAAATGTTTAAAAATGCGGGGACATTCCAACGTAACCTAACCTAACCTAACCTAACTGCCCCGCGGCTCTCCCGGCGGGTCAGTCGCGGGATGTCTGTGGGACGGCCTAGGTTAGGTTAGGTTAGGTTAGGTTAGGTGTCTTAACCATTTCCATTATGTGGGCACCCAATAGAAAATTGTTTAAAAATGCGGGGACATTCCAAAAAAGACCCCTTTGTTTTTGGTAACGCACCATGATTGTAAAAAAAATTCGCACTTCACTACTTGATGAAGAAAATTCAATACCACTTATGATAGTGAATTCGCATTCGTCGCAAACTCGGAGCGGAAGGTTACTTTGATCGGACATCACTCGTCACTGGTTACCGACTGCACAGTGCACCGGGCCAGACAGGTTAGACATCGCCCGCGCTATCTGATTGCTTATCTTAGTTTGCGATAAACCGGTAATAACCGCTTGTTATCGCCTTTCCGACACTCTATTTGCTCTTTTCTTTGCTTCTCTATTTATAAACTAGATGTTATCTCAATATGAAAAAGTTTAAGATTGAGTACGTTCTTCTATATAATTACCAACAATTTTTGGCAGCTGAACTATTACGCAAGCGATCTTTCAGCTATGCCAGCTGCCGGACCAAATTCAAACGGCCCGTTCCAGGGCCACTTTTTAATGTACTGACGCAGGTGCTTTGCACTGCAAACATCTTTTATTTATTTTATTACTATTATTTATGTTGGTGGCTGGCTATGAATATATATATAAGTAGAATAACAAATATTTGATAGAATATCTTATTTTGGAAAATATTTTAAAACTAATAGCTAGCATACCACACAGTGATCACGGTTAAAATAGTATTTCAAATATTATTTTGAGTTTTGAAAAATCAAACATGTGCCAAGCATAAAAGAGAGACAAAAAATAAGTATTCATGTTCAAAGTAAGTAAAATGTTTAATTTAAATTATTAAAAGTGTTTACTTATGAATAAATATGAAAAATACTTTCTTTCAAAAGTAAGCGAATAAAGCAATACAAAAAGTGTAACGGAAGATCTCGTCCTAAATCCTTACAAACCCGCGCTGTAAAACTGTCAGCGTAAAGAACTCCGGATTTTATGTCCTTCCTCTTCGGGTCGGAACGGACATGCATTCTTTCTTTTTAATGCATATTTTATCTTTGGAACAACAATGGCCTTGAATGAGGCTCGTATATTGAAATATATTTAACTTGATAAATCTTAATGCCATTATTTTTTCTTTTAAAATTATGTTACTTAATTACAAAATTGTATCATAGAAGAATTATTTTAAATGATTGAATTAAACTATAACCTTTTGGATGAATTAAACCATAAAATAATGTAACATAACAGCTATCACATCCCTGTAAAAGCTTAAAACTTTTTTATATCTTATGATAAGTTGACATTCCTTAAAATTTTTACAGCAAATAAACCATCATATGTATTCCTACTGGTCACTTAATGGACATTGGTCACATGTACTGAAAGTTGAACGAAATTCTACTTTTGGTTATTGTTGGAGATATCTAGTCGATGGATAAGGCTACCATTCCAGCGGGAAAAAATTCCATAAACCCAATCTCAAAAGGACAAAAGTAGTGGGAAAAAGCCACTTCTAAACCGGAAGTGACGTCAGCTGCCAGGGCAGCTGCAGGGGTCAGATGGTGTCAGCCGCCAGGGCAGCTGCAGGGTGCAGATGGCGAGAGCATATGCCCTGAATTTGAAGTAGAATTAGGCATGAATTAAGAGTTAATTCAAAACTGAAATTTAACAGTTATAACTGGGGCTTGGAAAGTATGTCAAGGTCATCCAGAGTAAGTTTTAAAAAAGCCTATCCAACTACCACTAGAAATAGTTCAAAGTTGAACTAGTTGGTGATAGTGGGATAGGTTGAAGTAACTTTTGAATTTTATTTGTGAACATACAATTAGTGTGCAACAGCAGAGTTTAAACAAGTTGAACTTTTGTGATGAACTACAGAGTTGTAAATGCAAACACCAACGACGATGAGAAGGTAAACGCAGAGTCCCCAGATGATGTATTTGAAAAGCTTGAACAAACGTAACATTTCGAGTTGGTTTTCCCGTTCCATTTCCAATCGTTTAATTTCCAATTTCAATTTATCCTCTTCCATTCTAGTTATGAAGGGAACTTCATCCATCATATCCATCATGATTTTGTAGTGTTTGAAATTTTAAAACAAGTGATGTTGATAGTTCAAAAGTTGAAGACGGAATGAGAAGTGAAAGCGAGAAATGTTAGTTAAATAAAGAAGTGGTGGGGGGAACGAAGAATTACAAAGAAGTGGTGGGGGAAATATTTTGCTGTTCATTATTACCATCAGTAGTGTCAGATGGTGCAGGAGTTAGATTTAGTAAACTGTCTTCGTCCGAACTTTCAATCTTATCACAAATAGGACAATCGTATGTTATTTCCAAATTCATTTTGATGGTTGTAAAATTATCTACAAGTTCTTGTAAAATATTAAAAATGTCTTGTAACTCTTCTTTAGAGTTTATTTCAAAACTAGAATTCATTCGGGTCAATGGAGAGTTGTTCATTATTGGAGAGTCGGTGATGGAATGAGGATCGGCGCATAGGGAGGGGGCTTATATAATGGTGACCTTGAGCAGGCGTCTAGGGAGGGGGGCTGTCTAGGGAGGGGGCTTTTATATAGGGAACCTTGAGCTTATGATTGAATAAAACGTTTAGTTCTTCTTCTCCATCTTTTAATTCAATTATTTGAACCGAAGTAGTTGTTTCATCTTCTTCACTTGATGAAGAAAACAATTCACCAGGATTTAAATATTGAACTACAATTCTGAACCATCTTATAGGATATTCGTCAATGACAGAAAGTAAGTTTTGAAACAATTCTTCCATCTCCTCCCTGTCAGTTATTATATGTTCAAATTTGATAAATTTGTTTTCCATGTTGTTAGTTAGAGTGTTGGAAGTGGAATGATTTAATATTATATAAAAATTAGAACTAGTGGTGGGGGAAATCTCAAGGTCATCCAAATGAAGTTTTAAAAAAGAGTGTAAAACTGAAATTACACATTTGATGGTTCTACAGGATCGGAATACCAATCTGATCTGTATTTACATCTTTTTATCATATGTGTACAAAAATCATCTTGATGAGAATTGGTGCGTTGACAATGAGCAAGATCTAGAGGGTGAAATTTGAAACATCTTTGAGGACAACATGTATGAAAATATCTTGATTTGTAAAATTTGAAAGTTCGCAATTCCGGTGGTGGTAGTTGTTTTGTTTTGCATTTGCAATAACAAGATCCGAAGAATTCACATTTAGTACAAGCTAACCCATCCACCATCATTGGTCCTAAATCTGTACACTGTTGTTCACAACAGTAACGAGGTTTGTACTTGTATTTTTGCTCTTCCATGTTGACGCTGCGGAGTCCAGTGAAAGAATAAGAGTGTATAGTGTTGAATAGTGAGTTTTATGTACTGTGAAAAGTGGTGGGGGTAATTTCAAGGTCATCCAAATGGAGTTTTAAAAAATTATACCTTACAAGTGTAAGGATTATTAAAATTTAGGAAGTTTGTTTCTCTTTGTTTTCTTCAGACTTTTTCTCTCTCTCCGCCTTAGCCATAGCAACAAGTTCTTCTGTTGATAATGGATGTACTTCAGGAAATTTTAAAATTAATTTAGCTTGATATCCTTCTTTAGTTAATACATCTAAATCTTGGGTCATTTGTTCAATGGTGTTGTAGTCTTTTCCATAGATTTTTCCATCAAGTTGAATCATCATTCTGTACAACATTTTCTTAAATAGGTCTTGTCGTGGTGAGAGCTGAGAAGCAAATGATTATTTATACAAGTATCACATCCTTTTTATTAACTCATATTGATCATGTGATTCTTTAGTTGTAGTTTTGTCTGTCAAAAGTTATTCAACATTGGTAATACTTTTGGAACTTGATGTTATGTTGACCAGTTGGCGATGAAGAAGTTGTAGGTTGTGTAGAAATAAATATTTCATCATCGCAATATTTTGTTTTAGTGAACATCCTTGTATTAGTAGCACTAACATCAACAGTTAAGTGATAACCACCGGTAAGTAAAACTCGCATTTCGTTGGTTAAATCTTCGAGTTGTTCAAAAGTTGTTATGGTGTTAGTATCGTAAGATGCACACTTGACCTTTAGGGACATGTTGCAGTTTTATATTCAGGGATTAAGAGCGAGATGTGTACGGTATGAAAGGTAGCAGTAGACTGATGAATTTTGCAAGTACATTTCCCCTTTTATAATTATACAAAATTGGGTCAAGGTCATCCTGTGGAATTTTTAAAAAAAGCAACATATTGTAATGTACAAAGACATTACAATATGTTGCTTTTTTTATTTTTATTTTTTTTTGTTTTATATTATATTTATTGAAAAAACAAATACAAAGAAATATTTACAATGTTATGTACAAATTAATCAGTAGTAGGTGTTACATGAATTGTAAGTTCAGTAGAGTTGTTTCCACTGGGTCCATGTGATACCAAATAGAGTGTGCCGGGTTGAATTATACGAAGATCTTCATTTTGAAGTAGTTGTACGAAGCGCTTTGGTAAGAAGATCTGAAATTTTGCTTCATCACCAATTGTATAAGGTGCCTCGCTCAAAGTGCAATTTATAGCATCACCTACTGAAGTTTCCATTTTCTTAATAGTATGAATGATGTAGTGTTTTTCTTCTTTTAGTTCAGAACATTTCTTCGTAGGTAGAATTGATGATTTAGAATGAGCGTTGAACTGATCAACTAAACTTTGAAGTAAGTTCTGTGATGCCATATTGATGTTGTTGTTAATCTTCTTGTTAATAAGAATGTCCGTCGGAGATGTTGTCTCTTCGGAGGTTTGAGTAATACTCATGCTGTGTCATGGTAGCGCTCTCACTTTTATAATCGACACTACCCCCACCACTGACACTACCCCCACCAGTTTGTTGAAGGAAATTATTCAAGCGGTAGGCATTCTTTAAAGCGCACTGCGACCTTCGATGTTTAAAACATTTTGATGAAATACAAAGTTCGTTGAAGTAGCATTGGAAATCTTTATCAATTATTGCATTAATCACTTCGTTGCTTGTAAATGATTGTATCCAATTTGCTTTTTCCAATCCCCTTGTGTAGATAATTTTAAACTCTTTGCAATAATGATTCATAATGTGCGGCATCATGTTATAATTAATGAAACCTTCATCCCATCTTAAGTTGTGAAAATGTTTGTTCAACCATTTGTTTGTAACTTTCGCTTTAGTTGTTAGTCTATTAAATGGTACTGGAGGTTTGAACAAATAATGATAAACTACTGATGTGTTCATGTCCAAGATTACTAATTCTTTAATAATAAAATTACCATCATTTCCTCGGAAAGCTTGAAATTCAATTATACCTCTTTTAACTTCCATTATATGTGGCGCATTAGAAAACGAAACCCGTTTATTCATGATGAAGTCTTACTAACAACTGACTTAAAAATTGAATGAGCCGATGTTTATAACAGACAGGATTGTTCTTCTTCTTTCACTTCTTGTGCCACTTCATCAATATTAAAATTGGTGTGATAGTTGTTTAATTGTCTCCACATTTCAACTTCTTGAGGTATTCTATTAAAGATTGAAGTATCCACGGGACCGTATAAAATTGGAACAAAAGGTTTTTTGTCCAATGTATCAATTAGATAGTCTTTAATTATTGCACTTGAAAATATTAGTTGTTTCAAATATCTGGTGACGGGACCGGTAGTACAACTTAAAGTATAAAATTCTTCTTTAGTGAAATATAATTTAACATTATGTGTAGTTAAATCTCTGAAGCGAACAATTTGTCCTCCACGATGTTTTACTATATCAACTTCAATATTTGATTCCAATAAACTTAATCTTGTTCTTCTTCCAAATGTGTTGTTACTTAAATAGCACTCCAAAAGATGTAAATGTTTCATGAGAGATTCCCAAGTAGTTTCACTGAAAGTAACCATTTTGTTTCCATGATTTAAAATAACAATTGGTGAATAATCCATTGATTTTAAAATTCCAACTGATATACTTTTTGTCATGCATGAAGAAATTGGGTAGATAATCCGAAGAAATACTTCTGTTAAAATATTGGTTGTAATGTTAACTTCAACCTTCTTCCTTTTTACTTCTTTTTCAGCTTTTTCTTCTTCTCTCTTCTTATGTTTGTTGAATTTTAGGAACTCGTCCATTTCACGTTCAACTTGTTTTTCTATATCTGAACTATTATCATCCATTAGAGGTGTATTTTCTTCTCCGTTAGTAGAATTCATCTTGCGAATGATGTTTCCCATACGACGGTTGAAGATAGAATGAAGTTTCTACTAATTATTTTCTCGCTTTTATATTTTTCGTAAATCCTTGAAATTTATACAATTACATAATTGTTTGTTTTCAACTTGTCTTTCACAAATGAAATTCTAACCTCAAAAATTAAAGCAGATAATTCTAACCTCAAAAATTTGCAGTTGTTGTACAATTCTTCTTAAAGTACATTCTTCACAATTCCGGTCAGCGGTGTGTAAGTAACTATTTTATCATGTAGAATTAGACAGTATGCCGAAGTTCCATCCGCTACTGGTTCTTCAAATTCCATTTCAATTTTTATATCCACACTTGATGATTTTACCGATTCATTTTGTTTTGAACAATCGATTACAATTATTGGAGCCTTGGAATAATACTGGTCAGGTGATAATAGTGGTGTATTAGTCTTTCCATAATATGATGATTGAAATCTTGCATACATATCGTATAAAATGGAAAAACGTTTTTTGCTGAACATGACATTCAAATTGTCATAGGGAAAGAATTGAGAGTTTAGGAAAACTTTACAATTCTTTATTTTACAGTGATCAAATTGACCAGCATTTGCAGTGATAACATCTTTTCGCTTAGTTTGAAAACCGAGTATTATGTACCTTGCTCGTTCCAAGTAAGTTGATGTCTTGACGGTCCATGTTTGTCTTTCTGTCTGAGGTAGTGTAGGGTATTCATGAAATTCCCAACTTCGGAATGGCATCACAATATCACGGTCAGATTTTAACTTTCTCAATAATAGGATTCTATGTTCATCGGCCAATCTTACATGAGGTACTCTCCAAACAACTTTATCCAACTGTAGTTGCCATTCCAGTTTATCTTCCGTAGTTGCAGGGTCTGCAAGTATTAAGTCCTTATTAGTTGAAGATCTGAGTAATACTAATTCTTGTTTGACATTTATTATTACCCGTTTGTAATCTTCAGCGAATCCCAAAAGCAATCGTAAAGGTACATGAAAATCAAAGTGACCATTGGAAGCTGGTGTTATAGTGTCTTTATCGGGGGCAACCCATCCGGCAGTGACTATTGAATTCTTCTCATGCGGTGTTAATGATGTTAATCCTTTCAATGTCGTTGTTAAACCAACCTTTTTTGTTGAATCAACCGTCACCCCTGATATTTCATATCTTATTTCATCAAAAAGATATGCCATCGGGTTATTTATAAAAGGAACTGTTGAAGCAGTTTTTCCATCCAATTTTAATACCCGTCCTTCGATGTACAAGTAACTTTCACACGGTAAAGTGTAAATATCTTGTTGTTGAATGGGGATCCTTATTTCATCGTTATTGTTTAATTTTGATGAAGTGTAAGGGTTGTGCGTGTGATATTCCTTCTCCCATAGTGTTTCGTCGAACGTTGGTCCTTGAGATATATCCAGGATATCCATCGCTGTTAAGTTTCAATTCAATCTTCTGTAGAAAACGAATGTTTTCCGATGTTAACTCTTCCAATGTCGAGGAGCTACTGAGCTCCCGACTCTTCCGTTGCGGTTTAAATGATAATCCCATGTTGACTTTTATGTTGCTGCTCTGATGTGTATCCGTATAGTAATTGTTTCTCCTCTAAAGTCAACACTATGACCGTCTTGATCCAATATGTTCAGTACGATGTCTGAAATGAAACTGGTGTTTAACGGTAGGTATATCAAGTTTTGTGGCTTTTCAACAATTTTAAAACCGGGAGCCACTGTTGGATAAAATGTATGTAAAATATGTTGATTAACTCCATCTCTATACGATCCGTGTATAATGTTGCACGTGACATCAATACTATTTACTTTCAATATTGTTACAGTTGAATCACCTGAATGAGTAGTTCCAGGAGTTAAGATTTTCTTTTTTGTATCTGTAAATCCAAGTAAACTGCCAATCGACTGTTCCAAGCTGACATCAATATAATATTTTGAAGTTATTTCTGCTTTTAAAGTATTATTGTTTCCTTTAACGGTGATATTGTCTTCTCCGAGTTGTTTCTGTAATAATTGGTTTATATCATCAATTTCATAAGCTCCAGTAGGAAATGTAATTATTTTCAATTCTGAGTATTTTCCTGCAGCATCCTTAGTTTCATAATAATGTAGTAAATTGTTTTTTCCTTCTGTAACATTAGGAATTGAATTGTAGGTAGTCAAATCAAGTAATGCCGCTTCCCATAATCTTTCCTTGGATAGACGCAATGCTGGGAACAGCGTACTTTTCAATGTGGATGAATTTCCACTCAGTGACACTGTATACGATGACATCTTAAAGCTGACTGACACTCTTCGCTAGAAACTCCAAACATAAATGCCCACATATTTCAGTATTGTTAGGTTGTTCTCTTTTGTAATTGTAAAAAATGTTTTTGGAGTTTCGAAAATAATGTTGCAGTTCTTTTGGCGGTGGTAGATTGCCAAAACTGTCAAAGTAGTAAATGGTTTGTCCGAGTTTTTTATAGCATACCCAATGAGTGCCTGGACCATAGGTGGAATCCAAATTTACTATTCCAGTTTCATTTTTCCATATTTTAGTTGGTAATGCATCTTTCATAAAAACTCCTCGAAAGAATGGTATTTTCAAACATTTTACATAATCATTTAACTGATGATTTGTTAAGGCTTTATTTGGAATTATCAATTGATTCTTCTTATTTAGTACACACGGTATGGTCTTAGGTATAAACCTGCTCCGTTTTTTACCATTTGCCAAACAGAAGTCTTCTTTACATTTGCCTTATGAGTTCTACGACGTCCTTTTTTAATGTTTCCACCTCTTTTGGGAGCGCCTCTCTTTGCAGGTCTTCCTCTGCGACGTCTTCCACCACCTAACTTTGCTTTTGTCTTCATGGCTGTAGTTACTGCCCAAGCTGCTGCTTTTTCTGCAATATTTGCGTCACTTGATTTTACTCTTTGCCAAGCTTTTTCCGCTAGAATTTTATCTGCTATTGATCTATTTGTTGAATCTTTATACTTTGAATATGCTATATCGTGTTCTTTGCAAGCTTGATCTAATTTATTAATTCCAGGATCTCCTCTTGCTAAACGTTTTGCCAACTTAGTTCCAGGTCCACAATATTGATAACCTCCGGGCAGATGTAATTCGTATGGTAAAGCGTCTATTGCTCGATTTACAACAGCACCAATAGGTATCCGTCTAAGCAGGGATAACGCAGTTGAAGTTATACCACGTCCTCTCTTGTTGCTGTCTTGATGATGACTGAGTGATACGGCCTTCATTATGTAGTCTTATATAAACTGGTGTGTTTACTCCACAAGATACATTACATAAATGAATAAGTTATGTATAATTTTTTATATTTAAACACTTAGTTATTCAAATTAATTATATACTGATTTATAATTCTATTTTTAATCCAAGCTTCTCGTTCATCGGGTTGAATCATCACATGATTCGTTGTACTAGCTATATGATTATGGGTATCAATAAGTAAATTGCCCACTATTCTTATTAAACAATCTAAATTTACAGCATCTTTTGGATGTTGAGGATCATGTAATTGCATAATACGTTTATCATTACATGTGTAAGCTGTTGAATCACTTTTTGATGTTTTTATGACTTGTCCAATAGTAGCAGCATCATTTGAATCTTCGCCTGGTAAAATATTAATTATTTTCTTCATCTTTGCATCATATTTGGTCCCAAAGTGTTTATCCCAAGTTATTGTTTGTTTCATTGTAACACAATCATTTGCTTCGTAACCAGGATAAATATCTTTTATTCTTCTATTACGACCATTGTATGTACCTAATGTACCACCAGTAGCAATTAATGTTTGCACCATTAGAGGTACATCTGTATCTTTTATACCAAATCTTCCATTTGTTATTGTTTTACGTCCTGCATCCCATTCATCATTATTTCCTTGCATTAAATTAAACTTTTCATTTCCATGTATAAATTTATCTCCCCGCTTTAACACGGCATCTTCATGTTTTACAAAATTGGATGTTTCCTTTTTTAATTCTTTAGATAATTGTTCTATAGTAACAGCATCTTTTGGTTGAGAACCAAACTTTACATTTGTCAATGTTTTACCATGACAATCGATTTCATTAACATCTTGTAAAATACAGTTGTCCTTGATGTATTTTAGGTTTACAGCATCACCGTCTTCCTTTGGGTATCCAATGTCATTTATAATAAATTTATAAAAAGAATATCCATGTTCAGTTTTTTCCGGTATTATAGAATGTAAATATTCTTTATTAACTGAATCTTTATCATTTTTGGGATTTCCCACGTTGGTTATTCTATAATTTCCAGCATCATATGTTTGTCCATCTTTTAAGTTGTTACCCCATTGCAATTTTAAAGTATTTGAAAGTTCAGATGATAAGTACTCTTTAGTAATTGCATCAGAACCTTCAGTTGGTTTACCAACATTAATTAATCTATGTGATTCAACATCATAAGTATTCTTATGTAATTTTAATGATGTTGAAGTAGCTTCTTTTACTGTCTTCAAATTTGCTCCATCAGTATCTTCTTCTGGATCTTTAACTAGTTTTAAACGTTTATTACTTATGCTATAGTCACCTTCAGGTGTTTGCGGTAATCCACTTCTTTTTCTGTCTTCTCCAACTTGCACTCCTAAAGCGGAGTACCGTCCGAACTTGTCGACGCTCATGTTAGAACTGATACGTCTTATGCTTGCACCTCTTTTATATCCACGGACAATTATACGACTATACCGCGATTCCTAAGTTCATCAACTAGAGCCACCCATTCATTATTCAAACCTGTATGACCGGCTTCCATGGCTTCATGCAATAGTCTCATTCTATCAACCAATTTATTGATATCATTGTAGTAAATCACATTCGTATTGTATAGATTTTTCATCAATCCTTTACCAGATGTTGAAGTATCTCCTTTACTCTTTTTACCATGTTGTTCAAGAAGTGATAAATCCATAAGTGATAAAGATTTTCTTTTCAGTGGTTGTCTCACCGCTGGTGCAGTACGTAATGTTGGCAATTTTCGTGGAGGAAACAACTTTTTTATAACGATGTTATATTTTGTTGCACGTGAACGATTAATCATTGCATCCTTTGAGTAGTTTCTTTTATGAGCGTTAGTATTTTGTAGAATCTCCTTAAAAACACTTAAATCTTTGGATGAATATCTTAGTGGTATGTTTTTAAAAATTAATTCATATAATCCTTTTGTTCCTTTATATCTATGCTCACCAATAATGATGTAATCGTCTTGTGTTATTTCAAGCTTTGAATCGCCAATCTTCAATTCATTCCCATCAATTCTTGCTCCGTATACGTGTGATCTACTCAAATTCGGGTTTGATTTCATGTCATGTAGCATTTTCATTATATATTTTCTTCCAAGAGGTCCATGTTGTAATATATCGCTACTCAATTGAGTTAAATTTGGAATAGATTGTTCTGCTTCTGGTATTGGCTGTTCTTCTTCCTTTTCAACAATTGGTTCTTCTTCTTCTTTTGTTTCTTCTTGCTCACTAGCACTTGTATATGAATCATCATCTTCTTCTTTTTTTAATGCTTGTACTTCTTGTTTAGAAACTGGTAGTAAAACATCTCCTTCATAATGAGGTTTACCAATAGTTTCTGATATCTGTTTTAAAGGTTCCGTAATAGGTTTAAATGTAGTCTCTAGAAATTCTTCTCTTTCACTTAAACCCATCCTCAATGCACGATTCTTCATCCTAATAGAATCACTGAGTGATTTTATTTCTTTCAATAGTTTTTCTTGATTCACCATGTTTACACTGTGAAGTTCAACGTGTAACTAGATGTAGCATCGGTAGTTCAACGCATAAATACAAATTTATCCAACCCTATACGATATCTACCATTTTTAATATCTTCTTCCTTCATAATAACGAGAAAGCTATATTTCTCATTCCATGCTTTGCCACACATCTCTTTAAATTTTTCAAATGGCATATCCGCATTTACATGATCATTATATATATGCTTTAAATTTGTTTCATCTTGCTTGAAGATGATCAACATATTTGCATTGTCTCTTATAAGTTGTTTTGGAATTTTACTGTATGTTTGACCAATATAAATGCTATCAATATTATGATGTCTTCCCATAGCAAAATAATTCCTTATTGTGTCATGATTTTCACAAGAAACATCGTCAAATATAAAAATAGAAAATGGTTTTGCTTCATTCGGTTGCATAATTGTTTCACTGGCATTAAACTTGTAAAAATTCACTTCAGGTACACTTGCAAGTACTTTATCCAATAATTGATATTTTGGTTGTTGCAATGATTTTGAAAAAATGTATATATTATTAAAACGCAATCCTTTAGGATTAGTTATAAGGTTAAAAACAACATTAGTTTTTCCACAATTTGAAGGACCAGTTATTAGACATCTTATCGTATTTGGTAGTAATTCACCATGTTTTCCATGATTTAACTTATCATTGTCAACTGTCAATTCATCAATGTTATTGATATTAAATCGATCTTTTTGTTGTACAATCTCCATCTTGTATAAAGGTTAAACACACAATGAGCTATTAAACAACTATACTAAGTCTTTTGAAGGAATCCAAGAGTCTTCACTTTTATCAAACCCTAACCACCGGACTTTAACCATATCCTTTTTCCTTTGTAAAATCTTCTCGACAAGATATACATCACCAACTGTTGATTTCAACAATTCATGTCCGTAGAATCCACCTTGAAGTAATTCACCCTTGTTATCCTTTAATAAATAGGTTTCAGGTATAGTTGGTTGCACTTTATAAATTGTAAATACTTCATTAGTCCAATTTGGTAGATATCTTTTACTAAATACACCTTTGTATTTGCTTATACGAACTTTATCGTTGACCTTGAACTTCTTTGGTTGCAATTTTTCTAATTTCGGTGTTGTATTATTTTTAATGCGTTGTAATACAATTTTCGCATTAGCACTGTTTACCTGGATAGGTTTCATTCCAATGGTACGATGATATTTGTTGTTATACTGTTTTATAAGTTGTGGTAATATGTCATACCACACATATGATCCTCGTTTTGAAAATTGTTTATACATCGCACCTTTCAATGTTCTATTGAATCTTTCAATTATTGAAGCTTTAACTTCAGAATTTGTAGAATAATGATTTATTTGATATTTCTTCATCAAAGCTCTAAAGTCTTTATTAAAATATTCTTTTCCATCATCGGTCTGTAGATGTTTAATTTTAAATTTATTTCTTTGTATTGTGGTTTCCATAGCTTTTGTAACACTTTTACCAGTCTTATCCTTCAATGGTAAAGCGTCAGCTATTTTAGTAAAACAGTCTATAATTGTTAAAATATATTTAAATCCTTTGTTTAATTTACTGTGCGGTATAATTTCAATGAGATCAGCTTGATAAAGATCATTCATCCCTTTAATGATTGTACTTCTTCTTGGAAATCTTCTTCTTGCTGGTTTATGTAGTTCATTTACAATCTTGTCCTTCACACTTTCCATCTTCAGATGTTGCTTGTACACTGCATGTAAAAATACTGATCCATAGAATAGTTTATTCTCATTTATATAGTTTGAATATAGGTCAAGGCCAATTCATATTAGTGTAAAAAAGAGGGAACATGGCATTGGGCTTGCCATGTCCCCTCTTCTTTACGGAAAGGAAAAAGGAAGAAGGTAGAGGACGAAGAATAGGTTTACTGGTCGATAGGGTTTAGAGAGTAGTGGCCGAATGGTAAAGTATTAATTTTATCTTCTAAAATATGGCGCTTGTCATCTTTGTAGCTTAATGCCCACTTTGTTTGTTTGACACTAAATAGTTGATGATTATAACTTCTAATAGTGTTGAACGTTGCAGTTGTTTCAACATTTTCAAACAAACATCTTTTATAATGTTCAAACTGTACGTTCTTCTTCAGGAAAGAAGTTTTTATTCCTTTGGCCTTCTTCGTGACTTGATGTTCGTTCCTCTCGTTTATGTACAGTTGAAATGAATACAGTTTGGACATTAATGCTACAATTTCCATCATCGGCACACCATTTGTTTCATCTTTAAATTTTCCCAATACTTTCTTATTTCTGTCATAGTCGTAATTTGGATGATCCTTAGGATAATCGGAAAAGTCGAAATCATCTTTATATATAAAGGTGCGTAGATCTTCATACATGTCATTTGTTTTAATCCAGTAAATTAGTGCATCCGTGTCCATATATGCAATACCAATGTTCTCTCTTCCATAATAGTTAACCATCTTCTTATAATGAAACTCGTACATATGTGTTTTTGAAATATCCAAGATTGACATTCCAAGATACAAAGGACGATCCATTGTAACTGACTTCTTGTTCATGGAAATAACAACTAGATTTTCATTAATAATTATAGATGAACCAAAGTTTGGTTGTTGCACCAATTTCTGTAATTTTACTGGATCAGTTACCAATTTGATATCCTTATGTTTCCTTTTGTTTTCCAAAGTTTTGCCAAATATTGCGTTATTCATTAATTTGAAAAAATCTTCTTGAAAACTTGATGTAGCGGTGGCTCTTCTTCTTGTGTTGTTGTCGATGTAAGGTTTTAACCAACAGGATTGAGAAAATTGTAGTACTCGATTAATTTTTGTAATTCTCAATCCTAAGTCTAAAGCTTGTTGTATCATCCAGTAGTGTCCAACATATCGAGACTTGTCGGTTAAAGTCATCATTAATTTTGGCCATCTTCCAGTAGGGGAAATTTCAGTCTTAGGAAGAAGTGGTAAATCATAATGTTGATCATGAAGATGTTCAGGATATTCAAAATTAACATCAAAAATGTAACCAGTTTCACCATGCTTCGGTATATCCATTATGTTTCCAATCGATTCTGGATCTATCCATTTAAAATTATCATATGGAAGGGGATTCGACATTGCCCATCCGTATAAGTTATTTGCATCAAAATAACCCAGGAATGTTGTTGGTTTTGATGCATCATAATCGGGCAGATACTTGTTGTTCGCCTTGAAATGTCGTGTAACGCTTTGCGTCAATCCCCCTCGAACTCCTGACTCTAACATCATAACCATATCTATATCAGTAAGAAGTTGTATTTTACAATTTGTTTCTTTCAACATAGCTTGCCATGCTAATCCAGGTGAAGTGTACGAATGAAGAGGGTCCAATCCATATGCTGCAAAACATGTATTTCTAAATTCTTCCATTATATCACATAGTAAAGTTACATCCAATTTAACATAAAAATCTGAATATTCTCCCAATGTTCTAAATCCTAAATCGTTCCATACTTTACATGCATGATCATAGTCCTCTTGAGATATGTCCATGTCATAAAGTTTACTTTTGAATTCTTCTTTAGCCGGAAGTGATGTTTCATTAAATCTTTCTAAACTGTCTATGTAATCATATGGAAACACACCTTTCCGAAGTACCAAATCCAGTTTGTCGTTATTTACAATCTTCTTTGTTTCGATGAAATCTTGTTTCCTTAAATTTTCTGAAAGTTTGGACAAACTCGACGGCATAAATCTGTAGGAGTCCAAGAATCTTAGTTTCATGTTTCCAACTTCTTTGGAAAAACTTATGAACTTCTCTGAAGTTTCAGCTAACACATCGATTTTACCGTCGTCTCTTCCTAGTTCAGGTATTATAAAATGAGCATCGTACCCACTGAGGTTATGCAGAACCACAGGAATAAATAGTGGTAAACGATAGCTTAAGTTGCATTTATTACAAGCAGCACCCCTGTAATAACCTGTGAGGTGATCATGATCTTTAACTTTATAATTCTCAATAGTAAAATCATTTTTGCATAAGAAACATCGAGTTGCATTTTCATGTTGAATTTCTTCTTCTTCCTCCATCGGTTTCATTGGTACAATATTTGTATATAATCTTTGTGCATTTCCAGCTATTGAATATAAGTGATCAAGAAATATTTTTTCTACATTTTCACCACGATATATTAGAGGTTCTGAAGTTAATCCATATCTGTTTAAATGTTCTTCTGATAATGTTGATTTAACCATTAAACAAAAACTGTTTGGTTTGTGCATTTGATACTTGACACTTTTTCTAGCTTCACAATTTTCATCTTCAACAGGAACAAGTGTTGATTCAAAGTCCGCATACACAACTAGAGGAATACGGTACTGATGATGAACCTTTTCAAATGTAACAAATGCTCTGCTTTCCGAAGGTAAAATAATCTTTGCTTCATAATTATTGTTACATAATCTTTTGTGCTCTTGTAACCATTCTCTTGAGTGTAGCCCATCTCGTTTAAAATTGAAACATCTCTTGCAAATTAACTTTCTGTGTCGATCTTTAGAAAGCTGCTTATTAACAAGACGATCAAATTGCTTTATGTACACATAGTGAGACACATCTCCTCGCGTTAGTAGTAGTAAATCCGTATGATCTGGTAGCTCTTCTTTTGCAATACGTAAAGGATACACTTTGTTTGAACTATCTAATGCAAAAACATTGATAGACGTACCAGGATTTTTCTTCTCAAATTTTGATATATCTTTCAGTGATACAGGATAAGTGATTCCTTGAAAATTGTATCTAAATCTTTGATTTTCATATTCTTGGTTAGGTCTATTCACATGAAGTGGTGGTACAAATTTAGCTGTCATTGCATAACGAAAACATTCATTGTCTTCATTTTTAACATTAACACAAGATTTTGTATTTTCAATTCTTTTTGGTAAAGGAATGTAACTAGATCCCATTAGTCCATATCCATGTTTGTGAACTCTTATATCTAATACTTCAATACTTGTAAGACTCCATCCGGATCCTCTTCCTTCGTGTTCCTGAATTTTTGTTAATATTTCTTCTATACAATTTTCTATTATTGAATCAATGTTTGAACTTTCCATAATGGTTCGGTTTTTTGTTATGAATCCTCTTGGTGATAATTCTTCTTGTACATTTATAAACATAGCTTCTAGTAGTAAACCAAATTTAAGAAAGTTTAATCTTTTCAATTCTTCTTTTAAAATTTTACTTACGATTGGTTTTGCTTCTCTAATAAATTCTTCTAGCTTCAAGTTTTCATTTTGAATCTTATGATGCATTACTACTTTACCGGGTAATGCAAATACTTGTAGATTCGGTAAAGTAGTTGAAGATGTTGCTGTTATTTCATCTTGTTCTTCTTGTTGTTCTTGTTCTTGTTCTTGTTCTTGTTCTTCTTGTTGTTCTTGTTCTTGTTGTTCTTGTTTTTCTTCTGGGTTGTTGTGAATTAGTTCTTTATGACAGTCTAATAGAATTTCATCGTGAAACGATTCCGAACATTTATCGCAACGATACATGTTGAGATGTTTACTCTTCGAAATTTTGCCAAGAAATGAAATAGGCTCTCGCGTTCCTCCTTTTATAACGGTCCCCCCACCACTATTTCATCTTCTTCACTATACAAGGAAATCAAACTTTTTAAATAAAAATATTAACCTTCAACAAACTAATTGTTCATTCGTGTTCTTTATTCCCATTGGAGTTTTAGTATATACTTCTTTATATTCAAGCTTTAACTAACTTTCCCCCACCCAACTAATTTTAGTTACTTTTAAAACCAAACACCTGCCCTCCAAACATCTATTAGGACAGATGTTATGGGACAGATGTTGAAAGAACAAATGTTAGGGTGGAAATGGCTAGAGCACAGGCACTTGGTTAAACTAAATTTGCACATAAATTAACTAGAGTTGAACTAAAAATTCGCATAAATTAAAAGTTAGTTCAAAACTAAAATTCGACAGTGTTAAGAAACTCTAACATTTGAACAAGAATAAACATTAGTTCAAAACTGAAATTCAACAGTGTTAACCAAATTCTAACAGTCAAACAAATAGGTCAAGGTAATCCAATTTTAACGCGAGAACGAGGAATAGAGCACTAAGTGGCATGTTAGTCCATTACCACAAAGTGATCTTTTCCTCGCTCTCTATTCTACATCTACTTTTTTCAGTTTACTTATTTATATTAAAATGTTCAAATTTTACTATGTAGAATGTCCATTCTTTCTCTTCAACTCTTCGATTGTTTTTAGCAATTGTAACAAATATTCGTTAGTTTTCACCAAAGTCTTTAGTTTGCTACATCCAATTTCAATGGAAGGTATTATAAGTTGTAATTTTATAAGTTCAATCTTTTCTTTCTTGCGAATTTCTTTCTTTATTATATTATTCCTTATTTTTGCTGAAGATTTAAACTCCATGTTGTTTCTGCTAAAGCCACAATAATAATAAAAGTCTCTTGAAACAACCTGCATTTATACACATTCCCCCACCACTTTATAATCCCCACTCCTTTCCCCCTCTTCTTTATATGTGGAAGGAAGTATTATAATTAGATTCCTAATATTTCTTTTCCTTCTTCACTACGTGGGGGAAGGGTAATTTGTTATTACACTAGTTGTGCAAGAAAATAGCCGCCAGTGTCCACACCTTGTTCGTAGCACTCCATCATAGATTGTGCCCACTGCAACATGCGGTCTCTGTCATTTGGTGTGACAAGGAAAGAATGACTATCACCATACAATATAAAAGAGTCAATTCGTACATAACATCCTGAGTCCAACCATTTATTAGCTTCAGCCATAAACTTTTCTATTGTATCAAATGGAAATTGTGGATCAATTGCTATGACTTTACGTTCTTCACTAAGTTCAACAGTATAATCATCATCGTCCTCATCATCTTCACTTTCACTGTCGTTACTTAAAGTGTCTTCAGATTGTTCAAAAACATCAGAAATTTCAGAAAAATTAAAATTTTCATTCAGATGAGGAGGCATTTTGAAGCAAGAAATATTATAAACAGCAGAGACGAAACGACAAGAGCGGCGTGTAGAAGAAAAATGAAGGGGTGACCAACGCTCGCTCCGCTTTTATAATAGTATGCAAATGAGGGGTAGGTGCTGACCATGACCAGTCATCGACCCAAAGGAGTGGGGGAAGTACTTTTCTTACTACTTGGATGGAAGTAGGTTAGTAGGTCACGAGACTTAGAGTGTTAAAAAATAATGGGGGAGAAACACGACGCTATAACGCGTTGTGTTTCTCCCCCAGTATTTTTTTAAGCAATAATTTGGAAAAAGCTATGTGAATTTACTTGCTACGCCCCCACCTTGTAATACCATCCAGTTTGTGTCTGAGGAGATAGTCTTTAGAGTCTAACTCATAAACGGATTTCTCTTTGCGCAAGGATTCAATCACTTTAATATTATATCTTACGCCGTTACAAGTTGCCAAAATGTGTTCGTTGTCAATAACACTTTCAAAAAAATAGACACAACCTCTCTTAAGCCTATTTCCTTTCACACCAATAATTTTGGATTGGTATTCAACAGTGGGGGTTTCTGTCACTTGTAGTTCAGAAATGTGTTTTACGACATGTACACGGCAAAAACTTTCGTTTTTTACACATTTCCTCCCACAAGGTGATCCTTTCTTAATTCCCCTAGTAAGCATTTCAGGGCAAGTAGTGGGACGGCTAAATGCCCTACGACGCTGTTCTTGTAATAATTGAAATTGCTCTGAAGGAGCGGGTTTAGGAGTAGGTTTAGGAGTAAGTTTAGGAGCTGGTTTAGAAGCTGGTTTAGGAGCTGATTTAGGAAATGATTTAGTAGCAGGTTGAGAGGATTCAGTTTTGTGATAGGTATGATCTTCAGGTGTACTAAGTGGTGGGGTAGGAGGCAATGGTGATAGTGGGATAATGGGTGTGCTTAGACGATGAACAATGGTTTCAACGGAAGGGGTATTAGGATGGTGGTGAACTGGCTTCTGCGGTGGCGGCATAGTAGTTGATGGTGGTGCGGAGTCCTTTGAAGGCGAATGCGGTGAAAAAATACTACGAAGTCTAGAAATGTTAGTTGGCGGAAGAATAGCTCCAGAAGTTGAAGGTTGAGATGCAAGTCGATTCTTGTAGCAATCAGGAAGGTTTTTGAGGCGAAGAGTTTTCTTAGGTGCAGGAACAGCCGTAGTAGAAATAGAAGTCGAAGTAGAAGTTAAAGTAGAAGTTGTAGTTGGCAGAGATAACATGATTGTGGCTCCAAGTTCGCAGCGTAACGTCTGGAATCAGAATGAAATGTTAGCCGCAGTCGGTACGTCTTTTATAACAATATGCAAATGAGAGGGGTAGCAGCTGGCCGAGACTGATTATTGACCTGGGAGGTGGGGGAAAAGGGGAAAGAGAAGGTATTTATTTAAAATAATTCGCATAACTTTTGACTAAAATAAGATAACCAAATTCTTCTTTTACCAAAATGTTTGTCTTACATAGACCTTTTCAATGATGTATCGCTTGTCCAAATCCGTCAATCCGTTATCAAGTTATAGCCATTTTAATTTTTCAGGTCATGACCGGTCGTTCACCCGTAGTGGGGGAAGGAGTGGGGGTAGGAGTGGGGGAGGGGGGGGGGTCGACTCCATTTTTTCGGGGGGGGGGGGGAGGGGGAGGGGGGGGGGAATCGGCTCCATTTTTTCGGGGGGGGGGGGTCATTGACCCTTCCGAAAGTGGGTCAAGGTCATTCAAGATTTATAATGATCCAAGGTGATGGGAACAGTAATACTGTTCCCACCACCCTGTTTGCCTAGCGGTTCCCACTCCCAACCCACTAGTTACGTTCTGCAAGGGAGGTCCCTGGGCCGTCCGCATCAAAGCGTAACGTCCCGTCCGCATCAAAGCGTAACCATTAATTTCAGGGAAACTGGAACAGCAGGGAGGCCCTGGTCCGTCCGCATCAAAGCGTAACGTCCCGTCCGCATCAAAGCGTAACCATTAATTTCAGGGAAACTGGAACAGCTAATGCAGAAACGCAACTCTAACACCCACCCAAACTAATCCCACCCATCATATTCCTAAACAAAATGCAAAAAACCTAGTCCGCAATTTGCGGATGTCCCACCCCTTCTAAGTGAAGTTCAACTGAACTTCTGAATTTACAGTTAATCTACCCCCTAACATCTAGCTGAAAGGCAAAACAACAACATAAATTATTAATATCAACACTTAAAACTAACAACACATCATTATTAAAAACCAAATAATTCAACACAACCAAATACCATCATTATTCTTAAAATTAATACACCTTAATGCTAAACACCTCTTAAAATTAATACACCTTAATGCTAAACCCAACTTATAACTAACATCGCAATGCGCAAATTATTTCTTAAATTAAATACACCTTAAAACTAAACACACACACACACACACACATACCACATTGCATTAAAAAACGCAACATAGTAGAAGAAGTTCAAATATATATAGGCCTACTATATATTTGAAACCTCTTGCTGAGTCGCCAACAACCTTTCGCTATGAAAGTTTGTTGGCGACTGAAGCAAAGATATAGCTCCTATCGCTCCTCGGGTTTTCAAGGAGTGGGGGAAGTTGTTTCACTCCAGTACAGTGTTCAATCCAGTCCAATTCGCAGCAGTGTAAAAGGAAGGCGAAGGAGTGGGGAGCAGCATATGCACAGCAACGCAAAACCAAGGTTTGAGGTTAGAATTATCCATGTGCAGTAGCGCTAAAGTGAGTAATACAGGACTAGGCGCATGCGCAATAGCATAGTCACTATTCCGATCCGGAGAACTCGTTGCATGCGCAGCAGGTTTGAGGTTAGAATTATCCATGGCAGCTGCCATATTTAGTCTGGTTTCACCACATAAAGTCAACAACCGGTGGTGACCGGCCATTGACCTGGAAAAGTGGGGGAAGGAGTGGGGGAAAGAGTAGGGGAAGGGGGGGGGGCTCCATTTTTTCGGGGGGGGGGGGCTCCATTTTTTTCGGGGGGGGGAGGGGGGGGAGGGGGGGGGGAGGTCATTGACCTTTCCGGTCGGTCATTGACCCCAAGGAGTAGGGATAGACACAGAACCCTACTTCTCTTACTACTCAGGTGAAAGTCGGTCAACCAGTCATTTGCTTGCCATCTGCCGCCATCTGGCTGGAGTTATTGCCTCTATAAAGGTGGGTAGTTTATCGCGCTACAAACATTCATTGCCTCGCATCCGCTCGGTCATCATCTCTCGTTAGTTTTATGTTATGACTACTTCACTTACTAGGTTTGAGGTTAGAATTATCCATGGAATAGCCTTCGTAAATTCTAACCTATAAAATTACTACTCTGGCTTTCTGTTTCAATTTCTTTTACACTTCATTTTATATCTCAGTCTTATTTTAACTTCTGAACTTAACACATCGGTTATGATGACTGCACAATGTTTAAAATTAAAGCTTTTGCGAACACAACACATATTACGAAGTACTTCTAAACCTTCAATTTCAAAGTGTAGAACTAATTTAAATAGAGTTAGGAAGAAGTACAGTTTTAACCCATTATACTCAAAGACTTCGCAGGTTAATGTTGATGATAATGTTATTTACAACATTTTGCATTCTATGTTACAATTCAACAACTTTAAACTTGTTACACCTATCGACTGTGTTCAACAAGTTTTTTTATTTTACCCCTACTATTCCTCATATAAGCGCTGTCACCACAATTCCTACTTCATGCTCCTCTATTCTCTTCAGTTAAGCTAAGGTTTGAGGTTAGACTTATCCATGGCGGCCGCCATGTCTAGTTCAGTTTCACCACATAGAGTCGGCGACCGGTTATTGGTCTAAAGGAGTGGGGGAATGGGTGGTGGGGAGAAGGTTGCCATTTTATAAGCCCTCTCCCTAGGCGGCGCTTCTCATTCAATCGCCAACTTTCAAACAATAAACACCTCTCCCATGGCACGAATGAATTATCCCACTATCACCAACTAGTTCAACTTTGAACTATTTCTGGTGGTAGTTGGGTAGGCTTTTTTAAAACTTACTCTGGATAACCTTGACATACTTTCCAGGCCCCCAGTTATAACTGTTGAATTTCAGTTTTGATCTTACTCTTAATTTTTGTTCAACTTTTAGAGTTTAGTTAACACAGTTGAATTTTACTTTTCAACTAACTCTTCATTCATGCCCAATTCTACTTCAAATTCAGGGCATATGCTCTCGCCATCTGCACCCTGCAGCTGCCCTGGCAACTGACACCATCTGACCCCTGCAGCTGCCCTGGCAGCTGACGTCACTTCCGGTTTAGAAGTGGCTTTTTCCCACTACTGACAAATATATCGCAAGTTATTGCAGTTTGAATTTTCAACAATAAGCTTTACATGCAAAGTTTGATTACCTTTTGAGATAGGTTTGGTGACATTGTTTTATATCATTTTTCAATGTTAATATTCTCTTCATTGAAGTTAAACGAGGCCTTTAAAATTAATATAAAGGTTTTGTTATAACTCCGCAATTGCTTACCACGATTGCTGTTCAAAATAATGAGATACATCATGACTTTAAGGAATAACTGGGACAGAAAATGAAAATTTACAAGAATGCATTTAGTGTAAGGTCCTGCTTGGATGATAGTTCCACTAGCCCAACCTCAAATCAACGTTCGTGCCATAAATGAAAATCGATCAAACCTTACATTAAAATCATAATACCGGTATCGATATTTAAAAATACTATAGATACATTCAAAAACCTTTAAATTGTTGAATATATATTATCATCGAAAGATACCAGCATATGAAACCAGGAATATACGGATAACAACTAAATTTAGGTTTTAAATTCATCGGAGGCGATATACAAACTCAGAACATAAATAGATTTGTTTAAATAGAAACAAAACAAGAAGAACACATTTCTAGACAGCTGTTATCAGTAGTGGTGAGGTAGGTGGGAGGATGGGAGCGACCAGGCTTTAGATTGGCATTTTACAACACAACTTATGCAACGCTAGAACTTTGAGGGTAAAGCGTATCGCAGAGATAATTCTGACACAGTTGAGAAATGTGTTCTTGAGTAACAAAAATTCAAAATATTTCACTCTTAACAAAAGTAAGCAAATGATTTATAATTCTCTTTTACAAATCGTTCAGTTCATCATTTATAAAACTTAAAACCCAAGGAGTGTAATAATTAGTAACTTATGTTGGTCGTTATTTATATTAGTATCTATTTCATTTTACCTATACAAACCTAGCCAAAACTCTTCAAGCCTGAACTTAAAATACAAAATGTAAAGTAATTTCCCTGCATGCTACCTACAGTGGGAGGGTTTTTTTCAGGTATATAATTGACATGAGTAAAAAAGGGACTAGAAAAAAAGATAATAGAAGTAGTGGGAAAAAGCCACTTCTAAACCGGAAGTGACGTCAGCTGCCAGGGCAGCTGCAGGGGTCAGATGGTGTCAGTTGCCAGGGCAGCTGCAGGGTGCAGATGGCGAGAGCATATGCCCTGAATTTGAAGTAGAATTGGGCATGAATTAAGAGTTAGTTGAAAAGTAAAATTCAACTGTGTTAACTAAACTCTAAAAGTTGAACAAAAATTAAGAGTAAGATCAAAACTGAAATTCAACAGTTATAACTGGGGGCCTGGAAAGTATGTCAAGGTCATCCAGAGTAAGTTTTAAAAAAGCCTACCCAACTACCACCAGAAATAGTTCAAAGTTGAACTAGTTGGTGATAGTGGGATAGGCTGAAGTAAATTTTGAATTTTATTTGTGAACATATAATTAATGTGCAACAGCAGAGTTTAAACAAGTTGAACTTTTGTGATGAACTACAGAGTTGTAAATGCAAACACCAACGACGATGAGAAGGTAAACGCAGAGTCCCCAGATGATGTATTTGAAAAGCTTGAACAAACGTAACATTTCGAGTTGGTTTTCCCGTTCCATTTCCAATCGTTTAATTTCCAATTTCAATTTATCCTCTTCTATTCTAGTTATGAAGGGAACTTCATCCATCATATCCATCATGATTTTGTAGTGTTTGAAATTTTAAAACAAGTGATGTTGATAGTTCAAAAGTTGAAGACGGAATGAGAAGTGAAAGCGAGAAATGTTAGTTAAATAAAGAAGTGGTGGGGGGAACGAAGAATTACAAAGAAGTGGTGGGGGAAATATTTTGCTGTTCATTATTACCATCAGTAGTGTCAGATGGTGCAGGAGTTAGATTTAGTAAACTGTCTTCGTCCGAACTTTCAATCTTATCACAAATAGGACAATCGTATGTTATTTCCAAATTCATTTTGATGGTTGTAAAATTATCTACAAGTTCTTGTAAAATATTAAAAATGTCTTGTAACTCTTCTTTAGAGTTTATTTCAAAACTAGAATTCATTCGGGCCAATGGAGAGTTGTTCATTATTGGAGAGTCGGTGATGGAATGAGGATCGGCGCATAGGGAGGGGGCTTATATAATGGTGACCTTGAGCAGGCGTCTAGGGAGGGGGGCTGTCTAGGGAGGGGGCTTTTATATAGGGAACCTTGAGCTTATGATTGAATAAAACGTTTAGTTCTTCTTCTCCATCTTTTAATTCAATTATTTGAACCGAAGTAGTTGTTTCATCTTCTTCACTTGATGAAGAAAACAATTCACCAGGATTTAAATATTGAACTACAATTCTGAACCATCTTATAGGATATTCGTCAATGACAGAAAGTAAGTTTTGAAACAATTCTTCCATCTCCTCCCTGTCAGTTATTATATGTTCAAATTTGATAAATTTGTTTTCCATGTTGTTAGTTAGAGTGTTGGAAGTGGAATGATTTAATATTATATAAAAATTAGAACTAGTGGTGGGGGAAATCTCAAGGTCATCCAAATGAAGTTTTAAAAAAGAGTGTAAAACTGAAATTACACATTTGATGGTTCTACAGGATCGGAATACCAATCTGATCTGTATTTACATCTTTTTATTATATGTGTACAAAAATCATCTTGATGAGAATTGGTGCGTTGACAATGAGCAAGATCTAGAGGGTGAAATTTGAAACATCTTTGAGGACAACATGTATGAAAATATCTTGATTTGTAAAATTTGAAAGTTCGCAATTCCGGTGGTGGTAGTTGTTTTGTTTTGCATTTGCAATAACAAGATCCGAAGAATTCACATTTAGTACAAGCTAACCCATCCACCATCATTGGTCCTAAATCTGTACACTGTTGTTCACAACAGTAACGAGGTTTGTACTTGTATTTTTGCTCTTCCATGTTGACGCTGCGGAGTCCAGTGAAAGAATAAGAGTGTATAGTGTTGAATAGTGAGTTTTATGTACTGTGAAAAGTGGTGGGGGTAATTTCAAGGTCATCCAAATGGAGTTTTAAAAAATTATACCTTACAAGTGTAAGGATTATTAAAATTTAGGAAGTTTGTTTTTCTTTGTTTTCTTCAGACTTTTTCTCTCTCTCCACCTTAGCCATAGCAACAAGTTCTTCTGTTGATAATGGATGTACTTCAGGAAATTTTAAAATTAATTTAGCTTGATATCCTTCTTTAGTTAATACATCTAAATCTTGGGTCATTTGTTCAATGGTGTTGTAGTCTTTTCCATAGATTTTTCCATCAAGTTGAATCATCATTCTGTACAACATTTTCTTAAATAGGTCTTGTCGTGGTGAGAGCTGAGAAGCAAATGATTATTTATACAAGTATCACATCCTTTTTATTAACTCATATTGATCATGTGATTCTTTAGTTGTAGTTTTGTCTGTCAAAAGTTATTCAACATTGGTAATACTTTTGGAACTTGATGTTATGTTGACCAGTTGGTGATGAAGAAGTTGTAGGTTGTGTAGAAATAAATATTTCATCATCGCAATATTTTGTTTTAGTGAACATCCTTGTATTAGTAGCACTAATATCAACAGTTAAGTGATAACCACCGGTAAGTAAAACTCGCATTTCGTTGGTTAAATCTTCGAGTTGTTCAAAAGTTGTTATGATGTTAGTATCGTAAGATGCACACTTGACCTTTAGGGACATGTTGCAGTTTTATATTCAGGGATTAAGAGCGAAATGTGTACGGTATGAAAGGTAGCAGTAGACTGATGAATTTTGCAAGTACATTTCCCCTTTTATAATTATACAAAATTGGGTCAAGGTCATCCTGTGGAATTTTTAAAAAAAGCAACATATTGTAATGTACAAAAACATTACAATATGTTGCTTTTTTTTATTTTTATTTTTTTTTTGTTTTATATCATATTTATTGAAAAAACAAATACAAAGAAATATTTACAATGTTATGTACAAATTAATCAGTAGTAGGTGTTACATGAATTGTAAGTTCAGTAGAGTTGTTTCCACTGGGTCCATGTGATACCAAATAGAGTGTGCCGGGTTGAATTATACGAAGATCTTCATTTTGAAGTAGTTGTACGAAGCGCTTTGGTAAGAAGATCTGAAATTTTGCTTCATCACCAATTGTATAAGGTGCCTCGCTCAAAGTGCAATTTATAGCATCACCTACTGAAGTTTCCATTTTCTTAATAGTATGAATGATGTAGTGTTTTTCTTCTTTTAGTTCAGAACATTTCTTCGTAGGTAGAATTGATGATTTAGAATGAGCGTTGAACTGATCAACTAAACTTTGAAGTAAGTTCTGTGATGCCATATTGATGTTGTTAATCTTCTTGTTAATAAGAATGTCCGTCGGAGATGTTGTCTCTTCGGAGGTTTGAGTAATACTCATGCTGTGTCATGGTAGCGCTCTCACTTTTATAATCGACACTACCCCCACCACTGACACTACCCCCACCAGTTTGTTGAAGGAAATTATTCAAGCGGTAGGCATTCTTTAAAGCGCACTGTGACCTTCGATGTTTAAAACTTTTTGATGAAATACAAAGTTCGTTGAAGTAGCATTGGAAATCTTTATCAATTATTGCATTAATCACTTCGTTGCTTGTAAATGATTGTATCCAATTTGCTTTTTCCAATCCCCTTGTGTAGATAATTTTAAACTCTTTGCAATAATGATTCATAATGTGCGGCATCATGTTATAATTAATGAAACCTTCATCCCATCTTAAGTTGTGAAAATGTTTGTTCAACCATTTGTTTGTAACTTTCGCTTTAGTTGTTAGTCTATTAAATGGTACTGGAGGTTTGAACAAATAATGATAAACTACTGATGTGTTCATGTCCAAGATTACTAATTCTTTAATAATAAAATTACCATCATTTCCTCGGAAAGCTTGAAATTCAATTATACCTCTTTTAACTTCCATTATATGTGGCGCATTAGAAAACGAAACCCGTTTATTCATGATGAAGTCTTACTAACAACTGACTTAAAAATTGAATGAGCCGATGTTTATAACAGACAGGATTGTTCTTCTTCTTTCACTTCTTGTGCCACTTCATCAATATTAAAATTGGTGTGATAGTTGTTTAATTGTCTCCACATTTCAACTTCTTGAGGTATTCTATTAAAGATTGAAGTATCCACGGGACCGTATAAAATTGGAACAAATGGTTTTTTGTCCAATGTATCAATTAGATAGTCTTTAATTATTGCACTTGAAAATATTAGTTGTTTCAAATATCTGGTGACGGGACCGGTAGTACAACTTAAAGTGTAAAATTCTTCTTTAGTGAAATATAATTTAACATTATGTGTAGTTAAATCTCTGAAGCGAACAATTTGTCCTCCACGATGTTTTACTATATCAACTTCAATATTTGATTCCAATAAACTTAATCTTGTTCTTCTTCCAAATGTGTTGTTACTTAAATAGCACTCCAAAAGATGTAAATGTTTCATGAGAGATTCCCAAGTAGTTTCACTGAAAGTAACCATTTTGTTTCCATGATTTAAAATAACAATTGGTGAATAATCCATTGATTTTAAAATTCCAACTGATATACTTTTTGTCATGCATGAAGAAATTGGGTAGATAATCCGAAGAAATACTTCTGTTAAAATATTGGTTGTAATGTTAACTTCAACCTTCTTCCTTTTTACTTCTTTTTCAGCTTTTTCTTCTTCTCTCTTCTTATGTTTGTTGAATTTTAGGAATTCGTCCATTTCTCGTTCAACTTGTTTTTCTATATCTGAACTATTATCATCCATTAGAGGTGTATTTTCTTCTCCGTTAGTAGAATTCATCTTGCGAATGATGTTTCCCATACGACGGTTGAAGATAGAATGAAGTTTCTACTAATTATTTTCTCGCTTTTATATTTTTCGTAAATCCTTGAAATTTATACAATTACATAATTGTTTGTTTTCAACTTGTCTTTCACAAATGAAATTCTAACCTCAAAAATTAAAGCAGATAATTCTAACCTCAAAAATTTGCAGTTGTTGTACAATTCTTCTTAAAGTACATTCTTCACAATTCCGGTCAGCGGTGTGTAAGTAACTATTTTATCATGTAGAATTAGACAGTATGCCGAAGTTCCATCCGCTACTGGTTCTTCAAATTCCATTTCAATTTTTATATCCACACTTGATGATTTTACCGATTCATTTTGTTTTGAACAATCGATTACAATTATTGGAGCCTTGGAATAATACTGGTCAGGTGATAATAGTGGTGTATTAGTCTTTCCATAATATGATGATTGAAATCTTGCATACATATCGTATAAAATGGAAAAACGTTTATTGCTGAACATGACATTCAAATTGTCATAGGGAAAGAATTGAGAGTTTAGGAAAACTTTACAATTCTTTATTTTACAGTGATCAAATTGACCAGCATTTGCAGTGATAACATCTTTTCGCTTAGTTTGAAAACCGAGTATTATGTACCTTGCTCGTTCCAAGTAAGTTGATGTCTTGACGGTCCATGTTTGTCTTTCTGTCTGAGGTAGTGTAGGGTATTCATGAAATTCCCAACTTCGGAATGGCATCACAATATCACGGTCAGATTTTAACTTTCTCAATAATAGGATTCTATGTTCATCGGCCAATCTTACATGAGGTACTCTCCAAACAACTTTATCCAACTGTAGTTGCCATTCCAGTTTATCTTCCGTAGTTGCAGGGTCTGCAAGTATTAAGTCCTTATTAGTTGAAGATCTGAGTAATACTAATTCTTGTTTGACATTTATTATTACCCGTTTGTAATCTTCAGCGAATCCCAAAAGCAATCGTAAAGGTACATGAAAATCAAAGTGACCATTGGAAGCTGGTGTTATAGTGTCTTTATCGGGGGCAACCCATCCGGCAGTGACTATTGAATTCTTCTCATGCGGTGTTAATGATGTTAATCCTTTCAATGTCGTTGTTAAACCAACCTTTTTTGTTGAATCAACCGTCACCCCTGATATTTCATATCTTATTTCATCAAAAAGATATGCCATCGGGTTATTTATAAAAGGAACTGTTGAAGCAGTTTTTCCATCCAATTTTAATACCCGTCCTTCGATGTACAAGTAACTTTCACACGGTAAAGTGTAAATATCTTGTTGTTGAATGGGGATCCTTATTTCATCGTTATTGTTTAATTTTGATGAAGTGTAAGGGTTGTGCGTGTGATATTCCTTCTCCCATAGTGTTTCGTCGAACGTTGGTCCTTGAGATATATCCAGGATATCCATCGCTGTTAAGTTTCAATCCAATCTTCTGTAGAAAACGAATGTTTTCCGATGTTAACTCTTCCAATGTCGAGGAGCTACTGAGCTCCCGACTCTTCCGTTGCGGTTTAAATGATAATCCCATGTTGACTTTTATGTTGCTGCTCTGATGTGTATCCGTATAGTAATTGTTTCTCCTCTAAAGTCAACACTATGACCGTCTTGATCCAATATGTTCAGTACGATGTCTGAAATGAAACTGGTGTTTAACGGTAGGTATATCAAGTTTTGTGGCTTCTCAACAATTTTAAAACCGGGAGCCACTGTTGGATAAAATGTATGTAAAATATGTTGATTAACTCCATCTCTATACGATCCGTGTATAATGTTGCACGTGACATCAATACTATTTACTTTCAATATTGTTACAGTTGAATCACCTGAATGAGTAGTTCCAGGAGTTAAGATTTTCTTTTTTGTATCTGTAAATCCAAGTAAACTGCCAATCGACTGTTCCAAGCTGACATCAATATAATATTTTGAAGTTATTTCTGCTTTTAAAGTATTATTGTTTCCTTTAACGGTGATATTGTCTTCTCCGAGTTGTTTCTGTAATAATTGGTTTATATCATCAATTTCATAAGCTCCAGTAGGAAATGTAATTATTTTCAATTCTGAGTATTTTCCTGCAGCATCCTTAGTTTCATAATAATGTAGTAAATTGTTTTTTCCTTCTGTAACATTAGGAATTGAATTGTAGGTAGTCAAATCAAGTAATGCCGCTTCCCATAATCTTTCCTTGGATAGACGCAATGCTGGGAACAGCGTACTTTTCAATGTGGATGAATTTCCACTCAGTGACACTGTATACGATGACATCTTAAAGCTGACTGACACTCTTCGCTAGAAACTCCAAACATAAATGCCCACATATTTCAGTATTGTTAGGTTGTTCTCTTTTGTAATTGTAAAAAATGTTTTTGGAGTTTCGAAAATAATGTTGCAGTTCTTTTGGCGGTGGTAGATTGCCAAAACTGTCAAAGTAGTAAATGGTTTGTCCGAGTTTTTTATAGCATACCCAATGAGTGCCTGGACCATAGGTGGAATCCAAATTTACTATTCCAGTTTCATTTTTCCATATTTTAGTTGGTAATGCATCTTTCATAAAAACTCCTCGAAAGAATGGTATTTTCAAACATTTTACATAATCATTTAACTGATGATTTGTTAAGGCTTTATTTGGAATTATCAATTGATTCTTCTTATTTAGTACACACGGTATGGTCTTAGGTATAAACCTGCTCCGTTTTTTACCATTTGCCAAACAGAAGTCTTCTTTACACTTGCCTTATGAGTTCTACGACGTCCTTTTTTAATGTTTCCACCTCTTTTGGGAGCGCCTCTCTTTGCAGGTCTTCCTCTGCGACGTCTTCCACCACCTAACTTTGCTTTTGTCTTCATGGCTGTAGTTACTGCCCAAGCTGCTGCTTTTTCTGCAATATTTGCGTCACTTGATTTTACTCTTTGCCAAGCTTTTTCCGCTAGAATTTTATCTGCTATTGATCTATTTGTTGAATCTTTATACTTTGAATATGCTATATCGTGTTTTTTGCAAGCTTGATCTAATTTATTAATTCCAGGATCTCCTCTTGCTAAACGTTTTGCCAACTTAGTTCCAGGTCCACAATATTGATAACCTCCGGGCAGATGTAATTCGTATGGTAAAGCGTCTATTGCTCGATTTACAACAGCACCAATAGGTATCCGTCTAAGCAGGGATAACGCAGTTGAAGTTATACCACGTCCTCTCTTGTTGCTGTCTTGATGATGACTGAGTGATACGGCCTTCATTATGTAGTCTTATATAAACTGGTGTGTTTACTCCACAAGATACATTACATAAATGAATAAGTTATGTATAATTTTTTATATTTAAACACTTAGTTATTCAAATTAATTATATACTGATTTATAATTCTATTTTTAATCCAAGCTTCTCGTTCATCGGGTTGAATCATCACATGATTCGTTGTACTAGCTATATGATTATGGGTATCAATAAGTAAATTGCCCACTATTCTTATTAAACAATCTAAATTTACAGCATCTTTTGGATGTTGAGGATCATGTAATTGCATAATACGTTTATCATTACATGTGTAAGCTGTTGAATCACTTTTTGATGTTTTTATGACTTGTCCAATAGTAGCAGCATCATTTGAATCTTCGCCTGTTAAAATATTAATTATTTTCTTCATCTTTGCATCATATTTGGTCCCAAAGTGTTTATCCCAAGTTATTGTTTGTTTCATTGTAACACAATCATTTGCTTCGTAACCAGGATAAATATCTTTTATTCTTCTATTACGACCATTGTATGTACCTAATGTACCACCAGTAGCAATTAATGTTTGCACCATTAGAGGTACATCTGTATCTTTTATAACAAATCTTCCATTTGTTATTGTTTTACGTCCTGCATCCCATTCATCATTATTTCCTTGCATTAAATTAAACTTTTCATTTCCATGTATAAATTTATCTCCCCGCTTTAACACGGCATCTTCATGTTTTACAAAATTGGATGTTTCCTTTTTTAATTCTTTAGATAATTGTTCTATAGTAACAGCATCTTTTGGTTGAGAACCAAACTTTACATTTGTCAATGTTTTACCATGACAATCGATTTCATTAACATCTTGTAAAATACAGTTGTCCTTGATGTATTTTAGGTTTACAGCATCACCGTCTTCCTTTGGGTATCCAATGTCATTTATAATAAATTTATAAAAAGAATATCCATGTTCAGTTTTTTCCGGTATTATAGAATGTAAATATTCTTTATTAACTGAATCTTTATCATTTTTGGGATTTCCCACGTTGGTTATTCTATAATTTCCAGCATCATATGTTTGTCCATCTTTTAAGTTGTTACCCCATTGCAATTTTAAAGTATTTGAAAGTTCAGATGATAAGTACTCTTTAGTAATTGCATCAGAACCTTCAGTTGGTTTACCAACATTAATTAATCTATGTGATTCAACATCATAAGTATTCTTATGTAATTTTAATGATGTTGAAGTAGCTTCTTCTACTGTCTTCAAATTTGCTCCATCAGTATCTTCTTCTGGATCTTTAACTAGTTTTAAACGTTTATTACTTATGCTATAGTCACCTTCAGGTGTTTGCGGTAATCCACTTCTTTTTCTGTCTTCTCCAACTTGCACTCCTAAAGCGGAGTACCGTCCGAACTTGTCGACGCTCATGTTAGAACTGATACGTCTTATGCTTGCACCTCTTTTATATCCACGGACAATTATACGACTATACCGCGATTCCTAAGTTCATCAACTAGAGCCACCCATTCATTATTCAAACCTGTATGACCGGCTTCCATGGCTTCATGCAATAGTCTCATTCTATCAACCAATTTATTGATATCATTGTAGTAAATCACATTCGTATTGTATAGATTTTTCATCAATCCTTTACCAGATGTTGAAGTATCTCCTTTACTCTTTTTACCATGTTGTTCAAGAAGTGATAAATCCATAAGTGATAAAGATTTTCTTTTCAGTGGTTGTCTCACCGCTGGTGCAGTACGTAATGTTGGCAATTTTCGTGGAGGAAACAACTTTTTTATAACGATGTTATATTTTGTTGCACGTGAACGATTAATCATTGCATCCTTTGAGTAGTTTCTTTTATGAGCGTTAGTATTTTGTAGAATCTCCTTAAAAACACTTAAATCTTTGGATGAATATCTTAGTGGTATGTTTTTAAAAATTAATTCATATAATCCTTTTGTTCCTTTATATCTATGCTCACCAATAATGATGTAATCGTCTTGTGTTATTTCAAGCTTTGAATCGCCAATCTTCAATTCATTTCCATCAATTCTTGCTCCGTATACGTGTGATCTACTCAAATTCGGGTTTGATTTCATGTCATGTAGCATTTTCATTATATATTTTCTTCCAAGAGGTCCATGTTGTAATATATCGCTACTCAATTGAGTTAAATTTGGAATAGATTGTTCTGCTTCTGGTATTGGCTGTTCTTCTTCCTTTTCAACAATTGGTTCTTCTTCTTCTTTTGTTTCTTCTTGCTCACTAGCACTTGTATATGAATCATCATCTTCTTCTTTTTTTAATGCTTGTACTTCTTGTTTAGAAACTGGTAGTAAAACATCTCCTTCATAATGAGGTTTACCAATAGTTTCTGATATCTGTTTTAAAGGTTCCGTAATAGGTTTAAATGTAGTCTCTAGAAATTCTTCTCTTTCACTTAAACCCATCCTCAATGCACGATTCTTCATCCTAATAGAATCACTGAGTGATTTTATTTCTTTCAATAGTTTTTCTTGATTCACCATGTTTACACTGTGAAGTTCAACGTGTAACTAGATGTAGCATCGGTAGTTCAACGCATAAATACAAATTTATCCAACCCTATACGATATCTACCATTTTTAATATCTTCTTCCTTCATAATAACGAGAAAGCTATATTTCTCATTCCATGCTTTGCCACACATCTCTTTAAATTTTTCAAATGGCATATCCGCATTTACATGATCATTATATATATGCTTTAAATTTGTTTCATCTTGCTTGAAGATGATCAACATATTTGCATTGTCTCTTATAAGTTGTTTTGGAATTTTACTGTATGTTTGACCAATATAAATGCTATCAATATTATGATGTCTTCCCATAGCAAAATAATTCCTTATTGTGTCATGATTTTCACAAGAAACATCGTCAAATATAAAAATAGAAAATGGTTTTGCTTCATTCGGTTGCATAATTGTTTCACTGGCATTAAACTTGTAAAAATTCACTTCAGGTACACTTGCAAGTACTTTATCCAATAATTGATATTTTGGTTGTTGCAATGATTTTGAAAAAATGTATATATTATTAAAACGCAATCCTTTAGGATTAGTTATAAGGTTAAAAACAACATTAGTTTTTCCACAATTTGAAGGACCAGTTATTAGACATCTTATCGTATTTGGTAGTAATTCACCATGTTTTCCATGATTTAACTTATCATTGTCAACTGTCAATTCATCAATGTTATTGATATTAAATCGATCTTTTTGTTGTACAATCTCCATCTTGTATAAAGGTTAAACACACAATGAGCTATTAAACAACTATACTAAGTCTTTTGAAGGAATCCAAGAGTCTTCACTTTTATCAAACCCTAACCACCGGACTTTAACCATATCCTTTTTCCTTTGTAAAATCTTCTCGACAAGATATACATCACCAACTGTTGATTTCAACAATTCGTGTCCGTAGAATCCACCTTGAAGTAATTCACCCTTGTTATCCTTTAATAAATAGGTTTCAGGTATAGTTGGTTGCACTTTATAAATTGTAAATACTTCATTAGTCCAATTTGGTAGATATCTTTTACTAAATACACCTTTGTATTTGCTTATACGAACTTTATCGTTGACCTTGAACTTCTTTGGTTGCAATTTTTCTAATTTCGGTGTTGTATTATTTTTAATGCGTTGTAATACAATTTTCGCATTAGCACTGTTTACCTGGATAGGTTTCATTCCAATGGTACGATGATATTTGTTGTTATACTGTTTTATAAGTTGTGGTAATATGTCATACCACACATATGATCCTCGTTTTGAAAATTGTTTATACATCGCACCTTTCAATGTTCTATTGAATCTTTTAATTATTGAAGCTTTAACTTCAGAATTTGTAGAATAATGATTTATTTGATATTTCTTCATCAAAGCTCTAAAGTCTTTATTAAAATATTCTTTTCCATCATCGGTCTGTAGATGTTTAATTTTAAATTTATTTCTTTGTATTATGGTTTCCATAGCTTTTGTAACACTTTTACCAGTCTTATCCTTCAATGGTAAAGCGTCAGCTATTTTAGTAAAACAGTCTATAATTGTTAAAATATATTTAAATCCTTTGTTTAATTTACTGTGCGGTATCATTTCAATGAGATCAGCTTGATAAAGATCATTCATCCCTTTAATGATTGTACTTCTTCTTGGAAATCTTCTTCTTGCTGGTTTATGTAGTTCATTTACAATCTTGTCCTTCACACTTTCCATCTTCAGATGTTGCTTGTACACCGCATGTAAAAATACTGATCCATAGAATAGTTTATTCTCATTTATATAGTTTGAATATAGGTCAAGGCCAATTCATATTAGTGTAAAAAAGAGGGAACATGGCATTGGGCTTGCCATGTCCCCTCTTCTTTACGGAAAGGAAAAAGGAAGAAGGTAGAGGACGAAGAATAGGTTTACTGGTCGATAGGGTTTAGAGAGTAGTGGCCGAATGGTAAAGTATTAATTTTATCTTCTAAAATATGGCGCTTGTCATCTTTGTAGCTTAATGCCCACTTTGTTTGTTTGACACTAAATAGTTGATGATTATAACTTCTAATAGTGTTGAACGTTGCAGTTGTTTCAACATTTTCAAACAAACATCTTTTATAATGTTCAAACTGTACGTTCTTCTTCAGGAAAGAAGTTTTTATTCCTTTGGCCTTCTTCGTGACTTGATGTTCGTTCCTCTCGTTTATGTACAGTTGAAATGAATACAGTTTGGACATTAATGCTACAATTTCCATCATCGGCACACCATTTGTTTCATCTTTAAATTTTCCCAATACTTTCTTATTTCTGTCATAGTCGTAATTTGGATGATCCTTAGGATAATCGGAAAAGTCGAAATCATCTTTATATATAAAGGTGCGTAGATCTTCATACATGTCATTTGTTTTAATCCAGTAAATTAGTGCATCCGTGTCCATATATGCAATACCAATGTTCTCTCTTCCATAATAGTTAACCATCTTCTTATAATGAAACTCGTACATATGTGTTTTTGAAATATCCAAGATTGACATTCCAAGATACAAAGGACGATCCATTGTAACTGACTTCTTGTTCATGGAAATAACAACTAGATTTTCATTAATAATTATAGATGAACCAAAGTTTGGTTGTTGCACCAATTTCTGTAATTTTACTGGATCAGTTACCAATTTGATATCCTTATGTTTCCTTTTGTTTTCCAAAGTTTTGCCAAATATTGCGTTATTCATTAATTTGAAAAAATCTTTTTGAAAACTTGATGTAGCGGTGGCTCTTCTTCTTGTGTTGTTGTCGATGTAAGGTTTTAACCAACAAGATTGAGAAAATTGTAGTACTCGACTAATTTTTGTAATTCTCAATCCTAAGTCTAAAGCTTGTTGTATCATCCAGTAGTGTCCAACATATCGAAACTTGTCGGTTAAAGTCATCATTAATTTTGGCCATCTTCCAGTAGGGGAAATTTCAGTCTTAGGAAGAAGTGGTAAATCATAATGTTGATCATGAAGATGTTCAGGATATTCAAAATTAACATCAAAAATGTAACCAGTTTCACCATGCTTCGGTATATCCATTATGTTTCCAATCGATTCTGGATCTATCCATTTAAAATTATCATATGGAAGGGGATTCGACATTGCCCATCCGTATAAGTTATTTGCATCAAAATAACCCAGGAATGTTGTTGGTTTTGATGCATCATAATCGGGCAGATACTTGTTGTTCGCCTTGAAATGTCGTGTAACGCTTTGCGTCAATCCCCCTCGAACTCCTGACTCTAACATCATAACCATATCTATATCAGTAAGAAGTTGTATTTTACAATTTGTTTCTTTCAACATAGCTTGCCATGCTAATCCAGGTGAAGTGTACGAATGAAGAGGGTCCAATCCATATGCTGCAAAACATGTATTTCTAAATTCTTCCATTATATCACATAGTAAAGTTACATCCAATTTAACATAAAAATCTGAATATTCTCCCAATGTTCTAAATCCTAAATCGTTCCATACTTTACATGCATGATCATAGTCCTCTTGAGATATGTCCATGTCATAAAGTTTACTTTTGAATTCTTCTTTAGCCGGAAGTGATGTTTCATTAAATCTTTCTAAACTGTCTATGTAATCATATGGAAACACACCTTTCCGAAGTACCAAATCCAGTTTGTCATTATTTACAATCTTCTTTGTTTCGATGAAATCTTGTTTCCTTAAATTTTCTGAAAGTTTGGACAAACTCGACGGCATAAATCTGTAGGAGTCCAAGAATCTTAGTTTCATGTTTCCAACTTCTTTGGAAAAACTTATGAACTTCTCTGAAGTTTCAGCTAACACATCGATTTTACCGTCGTCTCTTCCTAGTTCAGGTATTATAAAATGAGCATCGTACCCACTGAGGTTATGCAGAACCACAGGAATAAATAGTGGTAAACGATAGCTTAAGTTGCATTTATTACAAGCAGCACCCCTGTAATAACCTGTGAGGTGATCATGATCTTTAACTTTATAATTCTCAATAGTAAAATCATTTTTGCATAAGAAACATCGAGTTGCATTTTCATGTTGAATTTCTTCTTCTTCCTCCATCGGTTTCATTGGTACAATATTTGTATATAATCTTTGTGCATTTCCAGCTATTGAATATAAGTGATCAAGAAATATTTTTTCTACATTTTCACCACGATATATTAGAGGTTCTGAAGTTAATCCATATCTGTTTAAATGTTCTTCTGATAATGTTGATTTAACCATTAAACAAAAACTGTTTGGTTTGTGCATTTGATACTTGACACTTTTTCTAGCTTCACAATTTTCATCTTCAACAGGAACAAGTGTTGATTCAAAGTCCGCATACACAACTAGAGGAATACGGTACTGATGATGAACCTTTTCAAATGTAACAAATGCTCTGCTTTCCGAAGGTAAAATAATCTTTGCTTCATAATTATTGTTACATAATCTTTTGTGCTCTTGTAACCATTCTCTTGAGTGTAGCCCATCTCGTTTAAAATTGAAACATCTCTTGCAAATTAACTTTCTGTGTCGATCTTTAGAAAGCTGCTTATTAACAAGACGATCAAATTGCTTTATGTACACATAGTGAGACACATCTCCTCGCGTTAGTAGTAGTAAATCCGTATGATCTGGTAGCTCTTCTTTTGCAATACGTAAAGGATACACTTTGTTTGAACTATCTAATGCAAAAACATTGATAGACGTACCAGGATTTTTCTTCTCAAATTTTGATATATCTTTCAGTGATACAGGATAAGTGATTCCTTGAAAATTGTATCTAAATCTTTGATTTTCATATTCTTGGTTAGGTCTATTCACATGAAGTGGTGGTACAAATTTAGCTGTCATTGCATAACGAAAACATTCATTGTCTTCATTTTTAACATTAACACAAGATTTTGTATTTTCAATTCTTTTTGGTAAAGGAATGTAACTAGATCCCATTAGTCCATATCCATGTTTGTGAACTCTTATATCTAATACTTCAATACTTGTAAGACTCCATCCGGATCCTCTTCCTTCGTGTTCCTGAATTTTTGTTAATATTTCTTCTATACAATTTTCTATTATTGAATCAATGTTTGAACTTTCCATAATGGTTCGGTTTTTTGTTATGAATCCTCTTGGTGATAATTCTTCTTGTACATTTATAAACATAGCTTCTAGTAGTAAACCAAATTTAAGAAAGTTTAATCTTTTCAATTCTTCTTTTAAAATTTTACTTACGATTGGTTTTGCTTCTCTAATAAATTCTTCTAGCTTCAAGTTTTCATTTTGAATCTTATGATGCATTACTACTTTACCAGGTAATGCAAATACTTGTAGATTCGGTAAAGTAGTTGAAGATGTTGCTGTTATTTCATCTTGTTCTTCTTGTTGTTCTTGTTCTTGTTCTTGTTCTTGTTCTTGTTCTTGTTCTTGTTCTTCTTGTTGTTCTTGTTCTTGTTGTTCTTGTTTTTCTTCTGGGTTGTTGTGAATTAGTTCTTTATGACAGTCTAATAGAATTTCATCGTGAAACGATTCCGAACATTTATCGCAACGATACATGTTGAGATGTTTACTCTTCGAAATTTTGCCAAGAAATGAAATAGGCTCTCGCGTTCCTCCTTTTATAACGGTCCCCCCACCACTATTTCATCTTCTTCACTATACAAGGAAATCAAACTTTTTAAATAAAAATATTAACCTTCAACAAACTAATTGTTCATTCGTGTTCTTTATTCCCATTGGAGTTTTAGTATATACTTCTTTATATTCAAGCTTTAACTAACTTTCCCCCACCCAACTAATTTTAGTTACTTTTAAAACCAAACACCTGCCCTCCAAACATCTATTAGGACAGATGTTATGGGACAGATGTTGAAAGAACAAATGTTAGGGTGGAAATGGCTAGAGCACAGGCACTTGGTTAAACTAAATTTGCACATAAATTAACTAGAGTTGAACTAAAAATTCGCATAAATTAAAAGTTAGTTCAAAACTAAAATTCGACAGTGTTAAGAAACTCTAACATTTGAACAAGAATAAACATTAGTTCAAAACTGAAATTCAACAGTGTTAACCAAATTCTAACAGTCGAACAAATAGGTCAAGGTAATCCAATTTTAACGCGAGAACGAGGAATAGAGCACTAAGTGGCATGTTAGTCCATTACCACAAAGTGATCTATTCCTCGCTCTCTATTCTACATCTACTTTTTTCAGTTTACTTATTTATATTAAAATGTTCAAATTTTACTATGTAGAATGTCCATTCTTTCTCTTCAACTCTTCGATTGTTTTTAGCAATTGTAACAAATATTCGTTAGTTTTCACCAAAGTCTTTAGTTTGCTACATCCAATTTCAATGGAAGGTATTATAAGTTGTAATTTTATAAGTTCAATCTTTTCTTTCTTGCGAATTTCTTTCTTTATTATATTATTCCTTATTTTTGCTGAAGATTTAAACTCCATGTTGTTTCTGCTAAAGCCACAATAATAATAAAAGTCTCTTGAAACAACCTGCATTTATACACATTCCCCCACCACTTTATAATCCCCACTCCTTTCCCCCTCTTCTTTATATGTGGAAGGAAGTATTATAATTAGATTCCTAATATTTCTTTTCCTTCTTCACTACGTGGGGGAAGGGTAATTTGTTATTACACTAGTTGTGCAAGAAAATAGCCGCCAGTGTCCACACCTTGTTCGTAGCACTCCATCATAGATTGTGCCCACTCCAACATGCGGTCTCTGTCATTTGGTGTGACAAGGAAAGAATGACTATCACCATACAATATAAAAGAGTCAATTCGTACATAACATCCTGAGTCCAACCATTTATTAGCTTCAGCCATAAACTTTTCTATTGTATCAAATGGAAATTGTGGATCAATTGCTATGACTTTACGTTCTTCACTAAGTTCAACAATATAATCATCATCGTCCTCATCATCTTCACTTTCACTGTCGTTACTTAAAGTGTCTTCAGATTGTTCAAAAACATCAGAAATTTCAGAAAAATTAAAATTTTCATTCAGATGAGGAGGCATTTTAAAGCAAGAAATATTATAAACAGCAGAGACGAAACGACAAGAGCGGCATGTAGAAGAAAAATGAAAGGGTGACCAACGCTCGCTCCGCTTTTATAATAGTATGCAAATGAGGGGTAGGTGCTGACCATGACCAGTCATCGACCCAAAGGAGTGGGGCAAGTACTTTTCTTACTACTTGGATGGAAGTAGGTTAGTAGGTCACGAGACTTAGAGTGTTAAAAAATAATGGGGGAGAAACACGACGCTATAACGCGTTGTGTTTCTCCCCCAGTATTTTTTTAAGCAATAATTTGGAAAAAGCTATGTGAATTTACTTGCTACGCCCCCACCTTGTAATACCATCCAGTTTGTGTCTGAGGAGATAGTCTTTAGAGTCTAACTCATAAACGGATTTCTCTTTGCGCAAGGATTCAATCACTTTAATATTATATCTTACGCCGTTACAAGTTGCCAAAATGTGTTCGTTGTCAATAACACTTTCAAAAAAATAGACACAACCTCTCTTAAGCCTATTTCCTTTCACACCAATAATTTTAGATTGGTATTCAACAGTGGGGGTTTCTGTCACTTGTAGTTCAGAAATGTGTTTTACGACATGTACACGGCAAAAACTTTCGTTTTTTACACATTTCCTCCCACAAGGTGATCCTTTCTTAATTCCCCTAGTAAGCATTTCAGGGCAAGTAGTGGGACGGCTAAATGCCCTACGACGCTGTTCTTGTAATAATTGAAATTGCTCTGAAGGAGCGGGTTTAGGAGTAGGTTTAGGAGTAAGTTTAGGAGCTGGTTTAGAAGCTGGTTTAGGAGCTGATTTAGGAGATGATTTAGTAGCAGGTTGAGAGGATTCAGTTTTGTGATAGGTATGATCTTCAGGTGTACTAAGTGGTGGGGTAGGAGGCAATGGTGATAGTGGGATAATGGGTGTGCTTAGACGATGAACAATGGTTTCAACGGAAGGGGTATTAGGATGGTGGTGAACTGGCTTCTGCGGTGGCGGCATAGTAGTTGATGGTGGTGCGGAGTCCTTTGAAGGCGAAGGCGGTGAAAAAATACTACGAAGTCTAGAAGTGTTAGTTGGCGGAAGAATAGCTCCAGAAGTTGAAGGTTGAGATGCAAGTCGATTCTTGTAGCAATCAGGAAGGTTTTTGAGGCGAAGAGTTTTCTTAGGTGCAGGAACAGCCGTAGTAGAAATAGAAGTCGAAGTAGAAGTTAAAGTAGAAGTTGTAGTTGGCAGAGATAACATGGTTGTGGCTCCAAGTTCGCAGCGTAACGTCTGGAATCAGAATGAAATGTTAGCCGCAGTCGGTACGTCTTTTATAACAATATGCAAATGAGAGGGGTAGCAGCTGGCCGAGACTGATTATTGACCTGGGAGGTGGGGGAAAAGGGGAAAGAGAAGGTATTTATTTAAAATAATTCGCATAACTTTTGACTAAAATAAGATAACCAAATTCTTCTTTTACCAAAATGTTTGTCTTACATAGACCTTTTCAATGATGTATCGCTTGTCCAAATCCGTCAATCCGTTATCAAGTTATAGCCATTTTAATTTTTCAGGTCATGACCGGTCGTTCACCCGTAGTGGGGGAAGGAGTGGGGGTAGGAGTGGGGGAGGGAGGGGGGGGGAGGGGAGGGGGGGGGGAATCGGCTCCATTTTTTCGGGGGGGGGGGTCATTGACCCTTCCGAAAGTGGGTCAAGGTCATTCAAGATTTATAATGATCCAAGGTGATGGGAACAGTAATACTGTTCCCACCACCCTGTTTGCCTAGCGGTTCCCACTCCCAACCCACTAGTTACGTTCTGCAAGGGAGGTCCCTGGGCCGTCCGCATCAAAGCGTAACTTCCCGTCCGCATCAAAGCGTAACCATTAATTTCAGGGAAACTGGAACAGTTAATGCAGAAACGCAACTCTAACCCCACCCAAACTAATCCCACCCATCATATTCCTAAACAAAATGCAAAAAAAGTCCGACTTGCGGATGTCCCACCCATTTTAAATGAAGTTCAACTGAACTTCTGAATTTACAGTTAATCTACCCCCTAACATCTAGCTGTAAGGCAAAACAAATGCACAAAACAAACATAAATTATTAGTACCAACACATCATTATTAAAAACCAAATAATTCAACACAACCAAATACCATCATTATTCTTAAAATTAATACACCTTAATGCTAAATACCATCATTATTCTTAAAAATTAATACACCTTAATGCTAAACCCAACTTATAACTAACATCGCAATGCGCAAATTATTTCTTAAATTAAATACACCTTAAAACTAAACACACACACACACACATACCACATTGCATTAAAAAACGCAACATAGTAGAAGAAGTTCAAATATATATAGGCCTACTATATATTTGAAACCTCTTGCTGAGTCGCCAACAACCTTTCGCTATGAAAGTTTGTTGGCGACTGAAGCAAAGATATAGCTCCTATCGCTCCTCGGGTTTTCAAGGAGTGGGGGAAGTTGTTTCACTCCAGTACAATGTTCAATCCAGTCCAATTCGCAGCAGTGTAAAAGGAAGGCGAAGGAGTGGGGAGCAGCATATGCACAGCAACGCAAAACCAAGGTTTGAGGTTAGAATTATCCATGTGCAGTAGCGCTAAAGTGAGTAATACAGGACTAGGCGCATGCGCAATAGCATAGTCACTATTCCGATCCGGAGAACTCGTTGCATGCGCAGCAGGTTTGAGGTTAGAATTATCCATGGCAGCTGCCATATTTAGTCTGGTTTCACCACATAAAGTCAACAACCGGTAGTGACCGGCCATTGACCTGGAGGAGTGGGGGAAGGAGTGGGGGAAGGGGGGGGGGGCTCCATTTTTTCGGGGGGGGGAGGGGGGGGAGGGGGGGAGGGGGGGGAGGGGGGGGGGAGGTCATTGACCCCAAGGAGTAGGGATAGACACAGAACCCTACTTCTCTTACTACTCAGGTGAAAGTCGGTCAACCAGTCATTTGCTTGCCATCTGCCGCCATCTGGCTGGAGTTATTGCCTCTATAAAGGTGGGTAGTTTATCGCGCTACAAACATTCATTGCCTCGCATCCGCTCGGTCATCATCTCTCGTTAGTTTTATGTTATGACTACTTCACTTACTAGGTTTGAGGTTAGAATTATCCATGGAATAGCCTTCGTAAATTCTAACCTATACAATTACTACTCTGGCTTTCTGTTTCAATTTCTTTTACACTTCATTTTATATCTCAGTCTTATTTTAACTTATGAACTTAACACATCGGTTATGATGACTGCACAATGTTTAAAATTAAAGCTTTTGCGAACACAACACATATTACGAAGTACTTCTAAACCTTCAATTTCAAAGTGTAGAACTAATTTAAATAGAGTTAGGAAGAAGTACAGTTTTAACCCATTATACTCAAAGACTTCGCAGGTTAATGTTGATGATAATGTTATTTACAACATTTTGCATTCTATGTTACAATTCAACAACTTTGAACTTGTTACACCTATCGACTGTGTTCAACAAGTTTTTTTATTTTACCCCTACTATTCCTCATATAAGCGCTGTCACCACAATTCCTACTTCATGCTCCTCTATTCTCTTCAGTTAAGCTAAGGTTTGAGGTTAGACTTATCCATGGCGGCCGCCATGTCTAGTTCAGTTTCACCACATAGAGTCGGCGACCGGTTATTGGTCTAAAGGAGTGGGGGAATGGGTGGTGGGGAGAAGGTTGCCATTTTATAAGCCCTCTCCCTAGGCGGCGCTTCTCATTCAATCGCCAACTTTCAAACAATAAACACCTCTCCCATGGCACAAATGAATTATCCCACTATCACCAACTAGTTCAACTTTGAACTATTTCTGGTGGTAGTTGGGTAGGCTTTTTTAAAACTTACTCTGGATGACCTTGACATACTTTCTAGGCCCCCAGTTATAACTGTTGAATTTCAGTTTTGATCTTACTCTTAATTTTTGTTCAACTTTTAGAGTTTAGTTAACACAGTTGAATTTTACTTTTCAACTAACTCTTCATTCATGCCCAATTCTACTTCAAATTCAGGGCATATGCTCTCGCCATCTGCACCCTGCAGCTGCCCTGGCAACTGACACCATCTGACCCCTGCAGCTGCCCTGGCAGCTGACGTCACTTCCGGTTTAGAAGTGGCTTTTTCCCACTACTAATAGAATCTTGGAATTATGACAGTGGAAACTGGTTTTGTAAAATGTTAATCTCAAGCTTTCTTTTCAATTGCTTTCAGGGTTTCAAAATTGTTCAAAAATGTTTGCAACCTAAATTCAAGCATACCCCTACATGATGAATAAAGCTTATTTATTATTATGATGTGTGTACAGAACCTAATAAGTAGGGACATGCCATACTAAACTATTTTAGTTTTGCCCCAGGGGTAAAATAAATGGCTGATGCCAGTATTTATTCTCGCAACTGACAAGGGAAGCGCCCTTTTTTACCGCTTAAATTTCAAAATAAACATGTCTGTTAGAAAATAACAAACCAAAAAATCATCTTAATAATTTGTTAAAAATTAAATCTTGGTGGGGCCATCAGTGTTTTGTTGGTGGCGTTTTCACTTTTTCTTAAGGATGCCCTTACTTATTTGGTGCTGTATACTTTAACGATTATTCCCGTTTGAATAAAAAAAATACAAAACGTGGTTTTCATTAATGAACAGTTAATCATTTTATCATGAGACAAAAACATTAATAGATATCCCAGTCGTTATTGTTGTCACTCTTCAAGGTCTGTAGAGGAAAAAGCATAACTTCTTCCTAAGGTCAGCTGAATAGCAATTTTTTGTGTTCCGGATATGAAGCGTCAAAACTAAAACGGAATTTACCATTACACAGCTGATAGAAAAAGAGAATGAAGCAGTCTTGCCAAGGGTACGATATCTATTGTAACGACGCCATATTACTCTATTTTACATTCGGATTATTAGTTAATAACAAACTATTAGGTAATGACCAATTTAACAGTTATCAATAAAGGTAGAAATATAAAATCATAATTTTTATCCTAGTTTGCTTTGAAATTCTTTATTTTAGTAATAGTTGGGACAAAAAAATCTCCAACTACTATTGTTGTTTGAGAACTATTGTTGTTTCCTTCAGCGTTGGTAACACTTGGAGGTAACAAATGTTGGTTTTTTAACCAACAAAAACTCTGTGGCGACATCCACAGACGTCACAGAAACTGACACCATTGCTCTTATGGGATGCTGCTCACCTGGAACTACAGTCATCTTGGTCACTCTTACGTTGATGTGTCTCGGATATGCAGATAAGACCATTTCTTAAGAGTCATATTCACTTTTGGGAAAGTAGCGCAGTCGGCTATGTTAACCATACGGCTATTGTGTAAAACTTGGTATTTTATTCCCCTGCTTCGGACGCTGTTTTACAACCGATTTTCTTTAAACTTTTTATTAGATTTTCTTTAAAGTGTTTATTTGAAAAGTTAAATAAGGTCCCTCGTACCTCAAAACTTTGAAAATGTGAAAAAATTATTCTCTGTGATGTCGCAAAGTAAGTAAATTTTTTCTTACTTATAAGATATTTTTCTACTAATAACATTTATTATTACTGATATATCAGGTATGAGAAATCTAGATCTAACCTTAATCTACAGTAAAAATTTTTTACCAATAAATATCGAATAAAAACATCGTCCGAAACAGGGTAATACGGAGGCATGCATGTTTTCAATGTTTTTACAAGGACGAAGATGACTCTTAAGACGCGATTACTCCTTTTTTAACGGACTAACAATTTTGACACAACCAGTGAAAGAATTTGTTAATAACATGTCATGAGGGACCTTCTTAAAACATGTGTTTTCATTTAGTTTCATTGCCCTGTCTTGGTGCAGTGACTTATCAGTGACTATCATTTAGTTTCATTGTCCTGTCTTGGTGCAGTGACTTATCAGTGACTATCATTTAGTTTCATTGTCCTGTCTTGGTGCAGTGACTTATCAGTGACTATCATTTATCACTGATATAAGATAATGGCATTCATCAAACGTATCATACTTATTATATGTTTCTTATATGGGCAGGTTTAATTTAATAAGTTATGTGTGTTAAAAGTAAATAAATATTTTCACGGGATTTTACTTTGTACATTTTGTTTAAAGCTCATCTATGTAATTCTCGTTTATGGTATTATAAAATCTATATTATTAATACGCTACATGGAAACTTTGTAGACGATAAGGCTTTTTTGTTCTAAGATTTACCCCCACATTTAACATTAAAACACGCCTCGTTTGTGTAGTTTTGCCAACTGGCTTTGGATTTTTAATTTAGGTAATATAACTCTAAAAAGAGTAAAAACCTTACTTGCCAATTTGTTTTTAAATAAAAATTCCTATTTCAGAAGTCCGTTTTTTTTATAAAAATTAAAGCCCAGTTGGTTAGTTTGGTTTTATATAACAAAATGAAACCCAGCTGTTTTTTTTTTTTTTTTTTTTTTACTGTAAGGTTGCAAAGGTTTGAAATTAATTAGTGGATTTCGAGCAACATGTATTCTAGTGTATTCAATTTTTCAAATCAACTTAAAGTTTATAAATACACTGTTTAATAAAAATTTATCATAGGCCTAAGTCTTATTTAGTAAAATGGAAGCTATAGTAAAATGCACGAAAATAGTCCGATGAAAATTTTTAACAGCTGTTTCCCCCTCACCCCCTCCCGCCATGCAATGTTGTCATTTTTGTTAAGTTTACCATGTGTAATACAGTATAAAAATGTGTTTCAGAAAAAAATTGGCAAATGTTTTGACTCTCATCGGACTATTTTCGTGAATCGTGTATCACAATATAATACTACTTTTCAAATTAAAATCATGGTGGGAACTTAAAACGTTATGTTGAAGATTTACATTCAAGGGACTTTGTTTTAACGTATTCTATTTTAAATATTCTGTTTTGATATATACAACAGTGGGTATCCAGCTTCCACCTTTACAAACTTTTCCAGGTTATTAAGCATGCCAATAAAACTAGAAAAAACTTATAAACATATGTACTAAAATGCTTCGTTAAGGCCCTAGCCGACTTTTTTTACACTTAAGAATTTTTATTTCCGTAACGGGTTGTTGTATTGAGTTTATATTTGGCATGTTCCTTAATCACAAAAATACTCATTTTCAGAAAAAATAAAAATTTTTCCCAATGTATACTTTCAAAATGGCGTCCATAAAAAAATTTAAACTCAAATATCTCAAAAACGGAAAATTTCATAAAAAATGTTACAAGAGACAAAAAAGTTCATAAATTAAATTATCTAAACAGTGATACCAAGATCCAACAACAATAACAAGTCAATAACGAATTTATAGTTATTTTTCTGCAAAAACACTGATTTTGCACTCAATTTAGGGAGAAAAATCTCAATAACTCCGTTATTTGTTATCAGATCCTTACAAACTTGGTATCAATGTTTAGATAATTTAATTTGTCTACTTTTTTGTCTCTTGTAATTTTTTTATAAAATTTAGTGTTTTTGAGAGTTAAAAAAATTTAAAATGGCCGACATTTGAAAATATACATCGGAAAAAAATAAAATTTTTCCTAAAAATGAGCATTTGTGTGATTAAGGTACATGCCAAATATAAACTCAATACCCGTTACGAAAATAAAAATTCTTAAGTGTAAAAAACAAAATGGCGGCTAGTGGCTCAACGAAGCATTTTAGGACAAATGTTTATGTGATTTTTCTGGTTGTTTTGGCATGCTTAATAACCTGGAAAGTTTGTAAAGGTGGAAGCTGGACACCCTGTATATAGTTTTAACACAAATAATATTATTTTTTCACAATTAAGAGTAGTCTGACTAAATTGGAAATGGTGTATACCCTGGAATTTGCTGAGTAAGAGTAATATGACATTTTCTATTAATGTTTTTCGGCACTTGACGAAAATCATCTATTCTCAAGCAAACCAAATAAGTCATAAAAAAAATCTTATTTATGATCTAATTTTGCTTAAGAGTATAATTCCTGTAAGGATTATTTGGTATTAAGGACTAGTAACTATCATTTTGATTTTTGGCAATCTCTATATTAAAGTCAAATACTATAATTCACGTTTTAATGTCAGTTTTAATTCACAGATATCATTTTTCACACACACACATAACATTTTCCTTGAACATTTTCCACATAAAATTGTTTAAACATGAAATATATATTATTTGGAAAGGTGCGGAAAACCTTTCCAATGAAATCTTTCTTCCCCTTACGTAACATAAGTTTATTACTAAAAGAAACTACGAAGAGAAGAAAATTGTAATCTTAAACTAGATCCACCTTCATTATACTTTTATATAAAATAAGGAGTTCTTTGTCAGTTTAAAACTCTGGTGATTTAATTTCATCAAGCTTTTAACGAAGGTCTCGGAAAGAAATATTATTGAATGACATTTAAGATTCTTTTTCTGTTGTGCCCGAGACCCTTCTAATAATCCTATAATCTTCTTAGCGCTAATCCCCATCCGTCCTTAGTAAAAAGCATCTTATCAAACACATTTATAGCTTCTTTAACTTCGTGCAATCACTTGATGATTCCAAAGTATAGAGTGAAATTTGATCATAATACTCTCAAATTAAAAGTATTTTATAATTATATTGAATCTCAATCATATAAAATATTGCCATTATTTTTCCCTTTTTCTCATAGTTTCTACATAGATGGTCTATTTTATAAACCATATAGTTCATGATTTATATTATTATACCATATCTTATTGTATTTTTTAAAATGTCTCTAAATACAAAAATTACAGTCACAAAAATTATATTTAATAATCAATCCTTTAACATTTTAAAATCTTAAATTTTACTCACATATAAATGGATAAAAAATCAACCTGTTTAAAATTATCATCCTTGGAGTGTTTTAATACTTTTTCATAATTAATAATAAAAAATAAAAATAAAACTATTGTCTTTAATGTTTTCGTCAAGTATACAGGGGTGTTGATTTGTATTTCTAAGTCAGTCTATTATATTGAAACCTTTAAACAAATACTTCTTATAGGAATGCAACATGCTTTTTATTTTGTTTATAAATTTTTGGTACTCGAACTTTTATATACTTGGTGTTTTCTAATGATATATTTGACATTTTGATGATAAATACTACTGGTTAACATGTTACCATAGTTTACAGTCTTGCCTCCAAGAAATTTGTATCTTAACCTTACTCTTGTGGCCAGGTAAATCCTATGTGACTTTTTGCCACGCCAAATATTTGCCTCCACTGTGTTTGCTACCTCCAAATTTGGCCCCAATCTCCTGAGTAATTTGTACACATTGCGCATAAATTCAGGGTAGGGCTATATTTTGCACGCACTGTCTTTACCGACGAACCACCTACCGAATATGATTGCTATATTGAAATATAGTGTCAGGATTGGAAAATGATTGACAGAAATCACGGTTTAGAAGTTACAATAGATGTTAACTTTCTAGAGGAAATGCGAAAGCAGTTGTTATCGTTAGTGAAAGCAGTGAGGAGGAGGGGTAGACAGGAATTAACTGTTCGACGCTGGCCGCGCGTCACCATATTACGTACGCATCGCTGGAGTACGACCTTGGCGATAAGAATTATCTGACCGATAACGTTCCCAATTTTGTACGGAGGTAGGTTTTCAACGCTTGGACGGAATCTATAAGTCAATTTTTAAACAATGGTTAATGGGGCAAATTTTCACTTTTCGCTTTACAATTTACAGGAAATGACGACGGAATTCACTTTGTATCGAGATGTCCTGTTGCATGTAATAAACGTTTACAGGAACTAAGTTAACAAATAAATACTTGAGTAAACATTCCATGAGTTTAATAAAAGATAAGATAAATAAAAAGTGTCATTGTGCGAAAACTCTAGATAACTTTCCAAAAGAAAGTTCAACGTTGTCCTAATTTGCATCAAGAACGAGCATACATCTATTGGAACTTGTTGTTGAAGCTTAAGTGGCAATTTTCGAGGAAAACATCCGTTGGATGAAGTTGCAAAACATCAGCACTATAATTTTAAAAATAAAAATGACATTTTAAGCCTGTTTGTATTTTAAATTTTGTTATACGGCACACAAGTAACAATCAACTGATTTATAATAATTAAATTGATAATTATACAGGAAAAATATTTCAATCCACTAGTTTTGAACATGATAACATGATTATACGACACTGAATGCTGCCAAATGAAACACCTGTCGCGCATGTACGTACTGCTTGTTTAAGAGTAATAAATTACACAAAGCGTGTGTATGGGATTCAAACATTCAAAGAGACAAATAAATATGGCTATAATAATCCCTACCCTCTTTGTTTATTAAAAAATTATCTTCCATGTATTCTTCGATTATTTTCTAGCATTGATCATTTAAATCTTTGGTCAGTTGTAAACACAATTTTGTATGAAGGAAAAAACAAAGAGTACATTTTAGTCATCTATATTTTTTTTAATATTGATCAAAGCTGAAATTTTAATAAAATACAATGTGACATGTAGAACCAAAATAGTTTAGTCAGTTATTTATTTGATTGTGTACTGGCGTTTAACTTATTAGTAGAGTACATGAACTCTACAGGTTGGGATGCTCGAGGAGTAGGCGTACCGGGACATGAGGACCAAGATGGCGGCGCCC